>JAKEPQ010001004.1:15375000-15440000 GCA_024500445.1 Entomyzon cyanotis | reverse complement strand
AATACATAAATAAGCTGAGTATATTCAAACCCCCCTGCATGCTCTTAAATTGGCTCTGTTTTAATCTTCAAATTGGGTGGTACCATATCATGTGGGTACTAATTTTCCTGTCTTTTAAATGCTTTCTTTCAATCTGAAAACTTAATACTTTTTTAATAATGTAACTGTCCTATGGAAATACATTTCTTATGTATCTCAGAGATGCTGAACTATCATCACTTTTTTTTTCCTCGTGTCTGGCATCCATGACTTCAAGCAGCCAGTTATTCACCAAGTCCAATTACATTTGTCTATAGCCCCTACTCAGATGGTGAGCACAACTCTGGTAGAGGCAATCATTCAGTAATTTATCTTTTGCAGGTTATTGTGTTAGTGCTGTGAGTTGTCACAATTACTGTTAGGTTCATTTGAGGATCTAATGAATGAATTTTGGGGCACTGAGGAATGCACTGAGCCTATAGACCATTACTTTTTATCAACTATTTATTACTTTACAGCAATAAAGACTATACAGGTTTATTACTTAAACATTTCCCAAGCCAACTAATAAACTTCAAATGACATCTGCAAATGCCACATCAGCTGATTACTGGATGTGTTTTGAACAACATGCATTGTGGATGTACAATAAGATTTTGAATGTCATTGACTTACTCCTATGTTTCCACAGACAACCAGAAAGAAAACATTGGAAATTTCTGGAAATTAAATTTTAATGACACCAAATACAATTGTGTTTTTGAAAGATAAAGCAAGATGAATCCACAACCAAACCTGGCTCTGGAAGTGGGTTGTAATAGTAGCAAGATGGTGCCTTTTTTGGGTTTTTTCTTTCCTCTCTTTCCAATAAAATTTCCCCACTGGTAAAAGCTGTGTGCCAGCATTCTTAGGACTCACAGCCTTTTACTACGTCATTCCAGTAGACATTGCAGAAAGATGTACAGACTAGATTAGATGGCCTACTTTCCAAAATTATGAAATCCTGAACTAAAATAAGCTGAAGAAGACAGACTGGATGTTTGAATAAAATACCATGATGCTCTACAAGAGACTGGAAGTCACATTTAATTGATAGTTGGAGGCTCTCAAATAACACCCTGATGACTATGAGACAACTGACTTGACGAGAGCAGGAAAAGCAGAGCAAACTCCTCATTTGGAAAGAAAGTTTATCCTTCTATTTTCAGTATCTGTGATTACAATGTCGGTGAATTTATAGCAGCCCATCCAAGACGAGCAATTCTGAACAATATTTTGCCATTTATTTTGCCTATCACTTTGAGGGAAAGTTGTTACAGGGTTACAGCCAACATAGATATTGATTTCTTTCCTTTGAGAGGTAAGGAGGGAAAACATGAAGAACAACACAGTGAAGAGAAAAAGAGGAACATGTTGGCATCCTCACTGACTTCCTGGTAAGATGGATTCAGCAGCAGCCAACAGCAACATCATCCCGCAGGGCTGTAGGAGTGCCCTGCCCCTCTGTGCTTTGCATCGTGTAGGTGCTCAGATATTACACAGAATCAGATCATATGAACAACTAACCAAACAGATACCCACTGACAATTTACACAGCTGGAACATAAATGCCAACACCTGCTCTCTTACTCTGGCAGCCAGAAAAATGTCCCAGCTAAACCCATGCTCACCACTCTTTCCAGAGTCCCCTACCAACTCTTCCTATCCTTTTCATGATAGCTTATGTCTACACTTCTGCAATGTGTTTTAGAACAGCAGAACAGCTGTGGATTGTGGAGAGCACTTAACCGAAACTGCTGAATTAAACAAACAAACAAACGACCCTTTCCATTTCTTATGTTGTCAGGTAAAATCCCAAAGTAGCACAGGAGCACTGGGATGGCCCAGCTTGGATCTGCTCTCTTCTATTAATAGTATCTAGGTCCACAATGGGTTTAGAACTGTTTTTCAGACACAGACACTTATTTCTGACCAGTAATGTTAGTAATAAGCTGAAATATATGTAATAATCATCCTCTGGTAACAGATACATTAGATTTCTCTTATTCCCATCCTTAGTTAATGAAGAAAATCACTTAATTCCAAGTGAGAATATCAGAGCAACATTTTCTGTTCACTATTTACATAGAAAGAAATGATAGGATTTCACAGCAAGAAATATGAAAATCTCTGGCTTAAACAAGTATGAAAATGGATTCTGCTATCTTTCACAAGAACATGAGGATGGTTAAATCATCCAAGGACCTTGGAAATTTATCATCTGACTTCAACCTCAACCTTTCAGCGCAAACTCGAAAGAAAATCAAGACAGGCAACAAGAAACAATCACTTTCATCACCTGAATCCCATTCTTTTTGATCCATATGCTCTGTGGTTTTCATTGCCTGAAAACACCCATTACATAAGATCTACAAGGAGACTAAGACAACTGCCATGTTGCTGTTCTTCTAAATGTTAGTCTTACAATAAGAAGAAAGAAAAATGGTGTCAGAGACAAAAAGATCAACTATTTCTTCACATGTCTAAGGCCCAGAAAAAGAACTGCATAATGTTCCTAAATTCAAGAAAGTAAGCCATTAAAAATAAAATATGTAAAAAACTCAGCAAGAAATAAAAGTTGGATAGTGAAATCCAAATACATGAGGTGACAGAAGTAATTACATTCCTCTACATAGCTTATATAGGACAAATATTTAAATAGATCTCAAATGCAGAAAGTATTGTCAACAATAAGACCATTTTAACAGACTAGATTACTCTGATAATTTTTTTATTTGTTTCTTAGTTTACAATCTAAGTTATATGATGAGAGAAGACATTTTGAAAATAAAAAATGAGTGACAAACACTTCAGACAAGTTGATGTTTTCAGATATTTGCTCCATTTTTTCAACATGGTCAATTAAAAATGAATGCACAAAAAAATTCACTCCGAAATTTTAAGTCTTTTGAAAACTGGCACATGAGACGAATAAATGTTGTTGCCATTACATCAATGCCTCTGCACAAAATTTTCCCACCATTATCTTGAAAGCTCTAAATTACTGTCTTTGGGAAAAGAGAGGAGAGGTATTTTTAAATGCAGTAAATGGATGGGGGGTTTAAACATTCATATAAAGCATGTTTGTGATAAATACTGTGGATTCAAATGAGCATGCAGAGCTTCCCACTGTATGTACATGTGACAATCCAAATCTGCTCATTGTACTTTGCCTTTGACTTAAGGAGCCTCCAAAGAATCGGGCAAGATATGAGAGCAGGCCATTCCCCTACCCTTTGGCATTCTATATCTACACAAAGGGCAGAGCAGCCAAGGTCTGTTATATATTACTCTGAAAATATCCCACAAACAGTACATAAAAGCCCCATATTTTGGTCAAATCTATTCTAGATACATACATGCAAGTACAGAATTAGACCAGTGGAAATTAACTAAAGAGTTACAGATGGCCCTGTATATAAAGCAGTACAATATAAGAGAGACCATCTGGAAGTATGTTTTGTCCTTAACTGATTTAAAAAAACAGAAAAGAAAAAAAAAAAAAGCCAGATCAAAACCCAACCTCCTTTCTACTTTTCCTTTTCTAGCTACAAGTTTTCACTGTGCAACAAAATTGTGCTTGTTTTAGTTTCAAAAAAAAAGAGTACTTGATCTATACACCTGCCAAGCTTGGAATCTGAAAAAGAGGTGCAGGCTAAATATTGAGGAAGCCAATGTTATAAGCACCAAAATTACATGGTGATGCTCAGGATGTGTTTAGGGGGTACAGTTGCAGAATGAATCATTACTGATTTTTCACTAAAGAAAGAAGATACATATTTAACAAAGAACTTCTTCAGGAAACAAGCAGATATTCTTTGGCAGATGCATGCAACTATTGTTGCTGTCTTCAATTGGAACAACATTTTAATGTGAACATTAACCCAGCTGGTAAAAAGCGTGTTGGCATCCTCCCCGTCTTGCTACAATCGCACACGAGTCAGGAGAGGAATTGTGGAGTCAAACACAAATAGTGAAACACTTTTGTACTGCCACACTTACAGCAAAATGTCACCTGCTGAGGTGTGGTGGGGTAAAAATTAGGCACTGGCTAGCGAGGAGGTACTGAGCCTCCTGAGACTGTCAGCCTTGCTTCAAGTACCACATTTCCTGAGTTCTACCATTTTTCACACGGATTACGGCTCTTCAGGTGTATGATATTCTCAACTAACAGTAAAAAATATTTAATTAGCCTTCATTTTCAGAGGAATGCCTTGCAATGAAACATTAGAGTATATTTTTCCTATCCTGAAGTATGGGAACAAGTCCCTTTAGCATAAATGTCCCATTAGCAACATTGTATGTGGTATGGTTTAGATTATATTCCCAGGCTAATACGTTATGGCCCTGGACAAATAAAACCAAAATAAATTATATCCATCTTTCCATAAATTCCATTATAGCTTAATTGTGAGATTTTTTTCTTTCTTTTTTTTTCTTTAATTTGACATTTTTTTAATACCCAAATTGCTTGCATGTGCTCTTTTCCTTTCTTGCTTCTCCTCTGCTTTCCTTCTCTGAGTCAACAGAGGCTGGCAATTTGTCATTATGATAGATGAAAATGGGGAGCAACTCAATGAGATTTTTTTTTAGTTAGTTAATGTATCTATAGCCCACAATTAACAGTATTACATACATAACACCAAAATTACATACTGCATTTTCCTTATGTGCTTCTGCATTACACTTACATTCACATTTTTCCATCACACATAATATGGAGCAAAGCTACAATGTGTTCTTCTGTATTAACAAATAGGGGTTTTCCTGACGTGGCACCAACACAGTAGCATTAAGAGCATCACTTGTTTGTGAGACACACGCACTGCTACTATATCAGGTCAAGTGCTCTGTAACCTGCTTATCAGCAGTTAACACTAGATACAGTTTAAGAGAACAATTCAAAAATGGTTTTGATTGATTGCAACCAACTGGCAGTGTAATTGCACTCAAGCCATTAGGAATCCAATTGAACCCTGATCGAGTACTTCATTACTCCTGCTCTTTTCACAAGGGCACACCATCCCAAGTAATATTTTATATGTTATAAAAGGTTAGGTTTGAAAAATTAGCATTACAAATGTCACATTTACTTCCAGCTGGAAATGTGCAACAATGTGTGACAATACTGAATAAAATGTTGAAACATGTTTTCCTTTTGTTTTACTTTACTCATTTTTGTAATACAACACTGGTTACTGGAAAATGCCTTACAGCTTTATTCAAAACACATGTTCAAAGATCTGAATGAAAAAAAGCTTTGACTCTCTCTGGAACATCTAACCAATATATCATTTGTGTGCTTCAAATTTTTTTTTTACTGTCAAGAACACTTTTATGTCTTTAAGATTTATTTAAACTAGTTTATTATATAATGAAGCTTGTCAGATCATAAGAACAAAGTCAAACAATATGCTCTATATCAAAGTATAACATTTAACATATAGATTTAAGTATACATATCAAGTACAATGCAATCAAGCAGGATTTAATCTGAAAATGCAAATGGTTCAGATTATTAAAGACACATCTGTCCTTTGAAGCATAATTTAGGCTGTTTATCAAAAAGCTGTGTGTAATTACACTATTCCCTCCCACCAAACATATTTTAGCTATGGATTTCTTAGTTTGAAAACCTTTAGGTTTAACCCCAGGGCCAAAATTTCAAAGCCTAAACCACTAACTTAAATATAAACACAAACATAAATTTCAGAATGTATATAATCACTTCTAGTCTACAAACTCTTATGGTGGGACAGTCATTTTGATTACATTAATCTCATGGTGATAACAGAGTTGAATAAACTATCAAGTATTAAATCTGAGTTTTTGTATTTCTTTTTTCTCTATTTGTAGATATACATTGCTTCACCATATCCTGCTACTGTGCAGGAGCCTCTATGAGACAAATACAAAAGACCAGACTCTGCTTTCTTTTGCTTTCAACCGCAGTGTCAATTTTGAACATACACTCCTTATTGCTCACGTGGCAAACACTCCTAAAATATAATATATTTAATAACAATATACATGTAAAAATGACCTCCCTCATTTTCAAACACTACCGTAGCGATCTGAGTCATTTGCAAATTAAATGTTTCTGGTATTGAACAAGCTAGGCAGAAATTCTTGCAAAGATCAACAAGTGTTTGTCTCCTCTGTAAACAGCACATACCTGCAGATTTAAACTCTAAAATTATAAATAGAACCTGCCATGCAAGCAGTCCATTAATCCTATCTTAAATGCATGGAAAATCCTTAACAATGAGGATCTATACTGCTGTAATACCATGCACAGATCTAGCAACTCTGCATTCAGAGTAGCAATAACTCTCATTACACACAAAACTACAAGTAAAACATTTGTGCTTTAAGACACATTAAAAATGCCTTCTTCTGCACAAAAGAAGGATCTTTTATGAGTTCCTGGAAATTTGAGCGTTATATTTAGTTCTTGTGAGTCTAGTAAAATGTAACATGCTACACAATCGATGCTCATTAAAGCAGTTTCAAAAGCTTAAATATTGCAATGGCTACATAGTTGAAAAACATCAACTTCTTTAATATGCTATATTTTGAAAGTCAAAGGCCACACATTAAAATGTTTGTTTACTCTGTATTTAAGAAACAGGCACTCAGGTGCTCACCTGAGTCAATGCTTTTGAAAAGAGAGATTCTTCACTGCTCTTTGATTTTTCTGGATCTAGTCTCATAATGATAATTTATATATTTACATCAAATATCCATAAGGCACACAAATGTGCAAAAAATTGAAATGTGTTAATTTATTTATGATTTATCCTCTTTCCCTAGCCCCCTACAGAAAATTGCTGTTCCCTGTAACAAAATGCTGAGATGAGTGTTTGGTGTTCAGAGGCCAGGATTCCTACTCAGGACAAAGTTCCTCATCTTTCTAGAAATATTTCTTTATTTTTGAGGGAAAGAACAGTTTGGAAGAGGAAGAAAAGAAGCACCAGAAAAGGATTACCTCATCATATCCTAATTTGGTTGGCTGTTCTCAAATGCATATGTAGTCCCACTAAGCAAACAGAATAACTTTTAAAACAGCCACTAATAGTTATTCTTTCTCACAAAACAGACATTGTTTGATGGAATTTACACACCATGGGTGGCTTGTTAGATAAATAATAGAAACACAAGTATAACATTACAGTGTCTATTCAGAATCTATTTTGGGATGCTGGAAGCAATAACCAAGATTTAGGTGTTTTTACAATATTGTATCAAAAAATACAACTACCCCAAACTATCTCATCTAAAATAATACATGTTCCAAATGACAAGAAAAATGAAAGAGCAGAAGAAGCAGTGCAGCTATAGCAATCCACAGCCTTAAGGCCAATGGTCTTCATATGTGTTACTGGCAATTAAGCAAGGTTCACAGCAGGCTCAGAAGGTTAACAAATCAGGCTCTGGTGGGCCAAAAACATAACAGAGACGACATCTTTTTAACTGTTTATATTGGTTGCATGATAATAAACTGTTCCACATGAAGATAATAAATGTTACCCCAGTGGCAGATTCAGAGACAACCGTATTTGTTGGGACAAAAGGAGTTTGAATCTGGTGGAGGAGGACAGAAAGACTAATGTAATAATCCTACCCAAGGATTTCCTTGATTTTTTAGGCTGAGATCTCAATCTGAATGTCTTTTAACACTAATTTATGCATAAGATTATTGTTTTTTTCATTCTAATCAAGTTTAAGTATCTGCATGCTGAAATCAGAAGCACTTACATTATCCATAACATTTCTCCAAACATGAAGCATTTGGTCCAGATCCAAAGCAGGCTTTAGGTACCTAAAACAGGATTTAGTTTGTCCTGAGGTGCCTGAATCCAAAACTGTGAGCTACATTAGCCAGCTTAGCAGCCATTAACCCTGAAAACAGCTCTGGCTTTCACCTGAAAGCTCAGCCACATGAAGTTCTCCCCCTAGTAAGCAGAGCTCCCTGTGCCTCAAGAACTTCCTGTATGTTTCCTACATAAGCTCAGCAGGAATCTGGAAAATAGGCAAAATACACTGAAATGTCTCTTAAGAAAATAATCAGAACAGTGAGTGCAGAAAAATTTCAGAGCAACTCGGGACACATTCACTTGGAAACATAAATGGAAGTACTTTCCTCTAGCTTAGCTGGTACAACACCTGCACAAAAAACTGAGGTAGATTCTAGATCCTTACCAAGAGTCAATTTCAACCCTTTGTTGAAGCAAAGGCCATTTTTCAGTAAGGAATTCAAAAATCAAGGGACAGAAGAAGAAAAGAAGAGCCTGACTCTGGAGCTCAGCATCTGGTTCAAGAGTGCTACTTCTTTGAGTTTGCTCCAGTAGCTACTTCTGTCTAAAAACTGCTGTAACCAGCCATGTTAAGCAGAAACTGTCATCCTCATTTCCCAAATGTATAGTTGGGCTCTTCTTTTTGTGCCCCAGACATTAAAGAAACAGTTAAAAAAATTGGTCCCTAGACTATGCTTCCTGGGTGTCACTAACAACCTCCCTCCCTTTCAATCACCTCCCTTTGAGCAGTCTTCTGCTGTCTCCTTTTGAGCCAGAAAATCTCTTTTAATTACTCATAATAATTCCCAGAGAAAACCTACAACTTGCTTCAATAGTTCAAATGATGATATCTAGCACTCCAAATCAAATGTAAGATCAGTATTTGAAGACATAATGGATTTTATTGTGCCTGCAGGTAAATTACCATGCACAGTTAGCAGTTCAGTGAGTGCTCTCCTCTGTTGACAAGGAGCTCATCATCCCCTCAAGAACAGAGAAAGGTTGCTTAAACTCTGAAACTGGGCATTACCCAGAAAACCTTGGATATCAACAGACTTAATTCCACTAAAATTGCCAGATCCCACATATTCTTTTTAGTCTTTTAAAGTCAGTAACTTCAACAACTTAAGTCTACTAAGATGACACTCACATAAATGGCGCACCACAAATAAAAATAAACAATTAATGATGTAATTTGTCTACTCTTTCATCAATTATGGTCAGTCATAAATTGAGGACAGAAAGGAGAAGCTGGTTTTGTAGCAAGCAGATTTATGGAACACTTTCCACAAGAATAGCAGCAGGGGGGGAAAGAAAGAAAAGTTCTGTGCATTTTAAAATAGAATGTGGTCTAATTCTTAAAAGGACAATGTGATATCCTGTGATTGCATAGGACTGAAGCAAGTGATACATGGAGTCTCTTCTTCAGCGTTACTCCTGTTATAGGTCCAGACAAACAAGCTGCACAGAAAAATTTCTTTCTTCTCCAAAGAACACCTAGCTTAAATATAATTTTGCAGTGGATCTTAGGCCTTCTGGAAAGCTGTCAGCAGCTTCATTACTCAGAAAGGTACAGATAAATAGAAGCTGAACTGCAGATGCCATTATACTATAACACCGTGCTCAGCTTCCTGGTAAAATAGATGGCTTTGCTATACTTAAGAAGACTGTATGGGAAAATCATAGTCCTGTTAACATAAAAAATGAGCCGAAAAGGTAGCCTGGACAAAAATCCAATTATCAAGATGCGGCTGCCTGCAGCAGCCCAAGTTTCTCTCTAGCAGTTGCGTAACAGGCTTTTTGGGTTGCAGTATTCTTGGCAGTCTGAGCAAGAACAGAGACTGTTCATGTTACACAACTGCAATGTCATTAGTGGCTTCTTAGGAGTGTGCCCAGAGCTGCCCGAGTAAGTTAGCATTACACTCCAACACAAGCTGCTGGTTACAATCTCCCTGTTGTGCACACCAGGCAGGCTCTGTCGCTGCACTCATGCACCACATCCCAGCCAGAGGCAGGAGCACTGCCCTGCTGCCACAGACTGCCCTGCCTCTCTGCCTGCCCACTCACTGCCTTCTTCCAAGAGCTGGAAGCCTGAAAGATAATTCATTTTTATTTTTCATTTCTAGCAAGGTCAAGGGCTTTATTAAAATGCCATTTATGCCAGTTATTTCTCCTTTTCACCAAGCAACTCGCTTTCTGATCTGTGCTGAGTATTTCTGTCCATCACTGACTTTCAGGTGAAATCTCTTAGTTACTGTGCTTACTTTCCCATTTGCTGCATGTTCTTTTGTTCTAGTGATCAGCATTATTGATCATACACATTTACCTAAGAAATTTCACTTAGTCACCGACCTCACAGCAAGCTAAACCCATTTACTCAAACACCCACTCTGACATTATCAGAAGCACTATCAAGTATCAATTTCCTGTGCAAGGAGATGTTATTCTTTGAAGTAGTAACACTACTATGAAAACCCATGAACTGCTATTTGCAGTCCTGTTTCAGTATATTTTTTGGGGTTTTTTTTAATACAGCATCATTCTTTTCTTGCACTGCAATAGTTTGTGTAGGAGGTATAACAGCACCGCATGGTCAATTCAAGTTTATATTTTAAAAATACTCAGCTGCTATGTGAACTAAAATATTAATTCTACATTATTAATAAGTCTTCCTTTGTTAACTACTTTTCTTTATTTCTCTTTTTAATTGTAGTAGATCATCCTTAAGGATGAATTACATAATATATAAGATCAAAATATCAAATTATATTTAATAATGCAAAATTTTAAAAGCAATCTTGACTTTTTAAAAAAAGTCATGTCATGCTTTTGTCTCAGCATGTACCCTTTAAAGTATCTAAGGGTCTTCATAGCCTCAGGACAGGATTTTTCTATTGACTTTAATCATGGTAATACAGAATAAAAGAAAAATAAAAGGTGTCTAAGCTATGAAGAACACAGAGATGACAAGTGAGGTTAAACATGTAGCACTGGTACGAGCATCTGTGAGATGTCTGACATTCCTACTGCCAGAACATGAGCTCCCTTTCTGACTTCTCTCCTTGGTGCATAGATCTGCAATGTCTGAATTCATCTCTAGTTTTGGGCTTAAGACTACCCTTTCCCATTTTTCTGAAAATTAATAACTTAGAAATATTCTAAACCCATCATGGAACGTTTTGATCAAGTGGATGAGATTTTCCAAAAGAGAACTTTGAAGTGTCCAGTCTCATTGAATCATTCTTTGGCAGCAGGGATTGCCCCATTTGGAAAACCAGTCCGTTTTACAGCGTCTCAGAGAACCACCCCAAATGGAATGCACTTGCAACGCCAAAGTTTATTTACTTTTTAATTTTTTTTCATTTTTTTTTCTTTTCCCTCCTGATTGGTCAGAAACCCTACAGCAAATCGAATGCTTTCACTTCTCTCCTGTTATGTCACTAAAAATCTGCACTCTAGAAAGAGAAGGCATAAGGCATTTCACTTTGACATTTGTGGTTCCTGAAATCACTGGCATAAGGGAAAACATTTTCACTTAAAGTAGTCAAAATGATAACTGACCTTTCACTTATGCTGACCAATTGCATTATGTGCCGCTCAGTCACTGGGATCTATCATTCTTAATTAGCATCTACACAATAAGACAGCTCAGCTCAGAAGTGTATTAATTACTGTTTTATGACTCTGCTTTCTATTCTCTTGGCTGTACAGTACCAACCATAAAAAGCTGGGGCCTTTTCCTGCACAAAGGGGCAGTATGTGTGATTCATGAAAGCTTCATTAATATTTAAGTTCATGTGGTTTTGAGGAGCAGAGGCGAATGAGCTGTTTCTTCTTACTTCACACCCAGAGGATTTAGCTCACTTTTCAGGGTAGTACAAATCACACAGTTTGATAGGACAGAAAATCTGCTTTGTATATATCCTTTCTTTCATATTGCAATCCATGAATCAAAATAAAACCTCAAAAAAAAATGTCAGTTCAGGCAACTCTCTTCAAAATTCTGTGTACTGATCCAGAAATATAATGGAGAAGAAATCAAAGAAAACATCATTCCTTTGAACCACCAGCCTTGGATAGAGGAGAAGAATCATCTACCATATTCTTTGTATTTAAATTAATGTGGGTTTTTCCCCTTTTTTTTAATGATGGTGCAGTTCAAAGGACAGAGTGATAATAAACCATCATTTGCTAAAATATTTCTCATGATGTGTCATTTGAGACCATGTACCTCACACCCAAAGTTTAGAAATATAATCTATCTGAATGAACTGGCTGCAAGCTGAAACTAGAAAGAAGGAGTCATAAGTCTTTTATTTCAGAGACCTGTCTGGGGCAAAGTGCATGACTACAGCTCAAAGGAAAAACAAAAGGAGCAGAAAGATGAAACACTGAAAGATTAAAAAAACCCTAAAACTTGCTTAGCACTAAGAAAATCTGTATACAAAATCGTAACCAGAAAATGTAAGATTTCCCTGCACATATTACTTGGCCTTGAACACAAGTTCAACACCAGATTGGATAAGGCTTTGAGCAGCCTGGTCTAGTGGGAGGTGTCCCTGCCCATGGCAGGGGGGCTGTTGGGACTAGATGACCTTTAAGGTCCATTTCAACCCCTTAACATTCTATGATTCTTGTACACACATAAAGATTTTTAACTTAAAGAAGCCAGTGTTTGGGGCTATTCAGTTTCAGTCTTGCTCTGCAGCTCTGGTTGCCAGAGTGGATCCTGCTGCACACACTCCTCGTTTCCAGGGAGGAAAACCTGTCGGCACCAATAGGCAGACTGTGCTCTGAGCAAGTGCAGAGTGTGCAGGAGAGATTCACATCCCGAGATCAGAGGAGACCTCAGCTTTATGTTTTCAGTGAAGAGAGAAGGGACCAACTACCTTCACCAGCTGTCTGCTGTACATGCTACTTTCTTCCCAAGAACTCATCTTTATTGCAGAAGATATCACAGGATCACAGACTCATAGGATTTCTTTGGTTGGAAAAGACCTTTAAGATCCTTAAGTCCAACCGTTAATCCAGCAGTGAGTATCAACAGTCTAATCAATAGATCTGAATTGGCAAATATTTGACCTTATGATTATTCAGCAGCTATACTGAAGGGAGAATAAAGATTCAGAATATGAAACAGTTAGATGGTCACCTTGATAACAATGTTAAGTCAATTGAAGTAAAGTGGATACCTTTTATGTCAGTCCTGGATTATTTTTAGCATTACATTAGGAAATCACTGATGACAGCATTAACCTGTTAATAAGCAATAAGATTCATCTGTCTTGGAGCCAAGAAAATTCAGACTAGTAATACAGAACAGTAGGTTATGCAAGAAACTTGGGGGGCTGCCACCTTCTGAGACAAGAAATGACAGGAAAAAAATCAAAAATCAGTTGCACCTTTCCTGCAGTTTGGAGGGAAAAGAGAAACAGAGAGAAATACTGATGCTGATTTTAGTGAGACTAAGATTTCATTGTTCATTTTTGAAAATATCAAAGATCCATCAAATTTATGGCTAGAAAGGACTAAATTTCAAGTCATTGCTGCTCGATGGAACCCACTAATTTGCATTTGGTTAGAACCTTTTGTGTTGGGCTACAGCAGTCCTGTAAAAAGACTCCCCATTCTGATCTGGATAAACCAAGAGACCCCACTGGCAGTTTCTCAAAGCTGTTCTTTTCAAATCTGGGTTTTTAAGACTTCAGCTTCTAGTCAGGAGTTTCACCTATGCTTGCAGAAAGATGTTTATTTGGACTTTGAATTTTGTACTCAGCAACATCCTCAACATGGAAACAAAATAGTCTCTGAAGTTTTTTTTTTCTGGCGAGCTAGAAGGGCTTAACTGTAAATATCCCCCAAACATTTGGGGATTTGTGGAGTGATGTGATTCATCTTCCTTATATGTGACAGAGCCCTCCGTTCCTGGGGATGGCTGAACACCTGCCTGCTCATGGGAAAGGTGAATGAATTCCTTGATTTGCTTTGCTTGTGCATGTGGCTTCTGCTTTACCTATTAAACTGTCTTTATCTCAACTCACAAGCTCTCTCACTTTTACACTTCTGTTTCTCTCCCCCATACTGACACTGGAGATGTGGGGAGTGAGCAAGTGGCTGTGTGAGGCCAAGTTGCTGGCTGGGGTTAGACCGTGACAGTCCTTTTGGACTTTTAATTAGTATTCTGGCATTTATCCTCTAAACATTTGTAATCAGTTGTGATTCCCCACTAATGACAACTTTTTTTTAGATTTTTCAGTAAAGTAGTTCTTAATTCATTTAACTATCTATGCTGGTATAAGGCAGATCAGATACCTCTAACAAACCTAAAGTCTTATAAACATCAAATACACAAGCTGAGATAGTTTTCTTCTCTGATTTCTATACCTCTGTAAAAACTAACCCAGGTAGGACCTAGCCTTCTTCTTAATGAGACATACAACACTCACAATGTTACCTTTGGATCACAGCTCTCCTTAAATACGTACAGCCAACTGGAAAAACATTCTGGTTCATGGAATATATATTAACATTACTACATCAACACACAGGATATAATAAAAGAAGTTATTCTAAATGTATCTATTTTACTATTTTAAATATATCTATTTTACTGTTTTAATTACTTTACTCCTGGTTAGACATGGAGGTGAAATTTGGAATTAAAATGACAACTAAGAGGAGAAATGTTTACCATCATATGTCAGAAGAATTTCTGTAATTTTTCTTTGTTCTGCTACTTAGGGAAATTAAGTTATCTTTAATACTTACCCTCACTCAGGGCTTTTCACCCTTTTGAAGTTTGAAACTTGACTCCCATTTTGATTTTGAAATATTTTTTTTTCTTTGCTTACACAAACTTTTCCTCAAAGAATTCCTCCATCAAGTTTAAATGGTAACAATACAGCACTTAAAAAAAAGTTACATACACAGACAAATAACATGAGAAAGACACAGTCTTAACAGGAAACAAACCTGAAATGTGCTTTGTGTTAAAGGGTTGGAGGAATTATCAAATTACCAAAGATCTCTTTTGTACTGAATGATTGACAAAGTATAATTTTGGTAAAGACAGATTGTCTGCTCAGCCATACATGTGCATACCTGTTATGTTGAGCTAAAGAGTAAGAGCTTCTTTCCACTTACACAAAGCAAAAAACCCACAGCACAAAGCAGTAAATCCTTTATGGACCAATAATAGCCTGTTGGATTATTTAGAAAAACTGAAAATATATTCTTCTTCATTCATTGTTCTAAACTTTCAATTAAGGTAACAAATACCTGATCACAAGAAAGCCACAGGAGTAAATTTTAAATCAAGAACCCTACCAGTTCCAAACAGATGAACCAATATAATAGCCCATCTCCTCTCAAATAAAAAAGAAATCAATCAATATGTAAGGAAGTTTACAGTTCCATTTACATCTGAAATATGGCTTAGATCTAAAAAGACTGTTCATATAGGTTAAGCTCAAAATAATAGCTGGATGTTTTCATTAAACATTCCACCTCACTGATTAATATTTCTAAAGTATGTGATGGCAATATTCTGCTTAAAATAGAATAACTCTTCATTATTATTGTTATTCTTTTTACTACTATTATTATTTTCCTTTTTAGATCCCTCAATGATATCCTTCAGACAGTTATTAATTTGTTCAGTGTACAGGTTGCTGCTGCTACTCTCATCTGTAGAAATATGCTGGTAAAATAACAAACAGTAACTTCAACCTTTACCCAAGATACTATAGTCAAGGGTTAACTTGAACTTGGGGACTGATCCTGTAAACATGTTTAATACACCAAAGAAGAGAGTTTGCTACTTCAACCACTCCTTCTGATTTCAACATCATGATTTAAGGACTTTGCTTGGTCAACTCAACCCTTTGAGTGCTGTCCTTTATTTTTCATTGCACAAAAATAAGTGACTAGCTATTACAAATCCCTTACAGCCAAGGGAAGCAACATCAGGATGAAAGAGAAATTGGTATGAGACTCTTTTGCAGATTTTATGCATGTTATTTTGGGCAAGACAGCAGTTACATCTTCCAAAGAGAAATCAGGTGTGCCAAGAGGTAGCTGAGGATCTGTCAAGGAGAAACTGAATGATGAGGTCTGCCACTTTCCACCTCTAGCTAAATGCCAGGTTCTGCAGGCTCATCAGTGGGACAGCTGAGACTGTTTTTAGAAGACCCAAGGAACTTTCTTCCTTGAAAATGAGTCAGTCAGGATGGAGGACATTGGTGGGTATATCACAAAACTGGCCTTTAAAGATCCATGAGACTGTGAGCATGTACTGACACATTTGCATCCTCCTTTTCCATGTACTGCTCTCATGTGCTTTTAACACAAACACAACGAAACTGGCAGCAGTTACAGAATCAGCTATTTTATGGAGATATCCCAACAGAAGCACATGAAGTTACTCTGGTAAGTATTAAATGTCTCCTACCTCTGGCTTGTGCAACAAATAGTAAAATCAAAACCTTCTCCACCAAAATAAAACATATTAAAATAATACATATAAATTCAAGTAGCAAGGTAGTGTTGAAGGTGGCTGTTTATCTTACATAATGCAGCTCATCATAAGCTCCCTCACTACTGAACACTTGGATGTGCTTTTTTGCAGATGGCAGAGGTTTCCTGCCACAACAAATCAGTTTGGTGTGAAGGCAACAAACATCTTTGTATTCCTTAGTATGTCCCTCCTCAGTCCACACTTAGAGAAAGAAAGATGTTTTATATGGGAAAATATACATTACTTACAAGGAGTACTGATGTGTTGGAAGAAGCAGTTGCCCTACAGGACCTAGCTAGCTCTGACCAGGGAGGTTTTGGAAAGAAGTCAAGTTGCCACACTTCATTTGCATCATCCCAGGCAGAGCCTGAAGATGCTCCCTTCATTGGTTAGTGATCTAGAAAAGGATGAAACTTCTCCACACAGTTGCTTTGCCAATCTCCTCTGAGGAAAAATTCCTCTCTAACACCAAATCTAGAGATTAGTTGAATCCTGTGCATGTCAGTGAATATTATTAGTGTGTTTTCTGACAGCAATTCCTAGGACACCCTCTGCAGACTCCCCCAAAAACGAAAGAGCCCCTGAAAGATTCCATTGTTCTGTAATTCCCACTTAAAGACATAATCCATATTTTACGCCATAAGTGATTGACACAGAGAGAACTCTTACACCACAAACTGAAGATTAGAGCTTAAATGCCTCTAGTAATAAAAGTGGAGACCAAGGATGTATTAGCAGAATTATTTCTAAATAAATTCATTCCAAATCTTTCTGTCAGCCATTTCAAACACTATTTTGGGGTCACCCATGACCCACATTTCTTTAGCTGTGTCACATGCATAGATCTTCTTTCTACCTTTTTTCAGCCTTATGATGCAAAAGCTAATACTCTGGTGAAGACAAGAAACAGTGCAGTAAATGGCACATTACACCTTTTCCAATAAGATTACTTTTAAGCCCTATTGCTTGTTTAGAAATGTTTCACTTAATGTTTTACGCAGATGACTGCCATGGTAAAAAAAAAAAGAATAAAAGAACAAGTCTGATTTAGAACAAATTCTGATTTGTGACCACAACGTAATTTACAGTGAACAGTAAAGGAAGCATACCAGGCAGCACATAGTTGAGATCACACCCATCAGCTCATTCTTAAGATTGCAAACTAATTTCTGAGCATCCTTGTGAATGGAGATCTTGTCTGGAAGATGGCAGAGAAAGGGCTTAAACACATAAACTATTGATGGCGTCCTTGTGCTGATCCTGTCCCATCCACATCTTACAGTTATTTATACAAACAGCTCCCCCAGTTGGTAGTCGAAAAGAAAACCATTTGGACACAGTTCATCTTTTAATCGTCCATATTTTTGTTCATTTGAAAGTCTCTATAGCTGAAGGTTCTTTAAGAGCAATTACTACTATAAAAGAAATTGATTGATTCAAAACTCTGACCTAGCCCAAATAACAAAACTGCAGTCACCACAGCAGCTGAATTTCCATCTCACCCCATGCTAGGAGTCTAAATAGAAGGCTGAAGTGAACACAGAGTTTGCATGGTTAGTCTTGGAAAACAGGTGGACTGGGCTGCTGTCTGGGACTTCAAGTGAAACCCCACACCAGAAGACCACTAATTTTCACAAGACTGTTTTACAAGGAATGATTGCCCTATGTGCATGGAAGAGGGAAGTCATCAGGTCACCAGAGCACATCAGAGATGCTTCACTGAACTCAGCAGAGCCACATCATTCTGTACAATGGGAGAGGAGTCTTGCATCAGGGAGTTACACACAGAGTAACTTCCTGGCTCCTTCAGTGGGCCTGAAAACCACATTGCTTTCTCATGACTTTATGGCAGGATTCACACTTCATGTTTTGTGTCACTCACAGAATTTTGAAACTGTTTTACACACTTTGACTTATGTTTCTAGTGACTTTGCTAATGACTGGACCTCCTCCCAATACAGAATGTTCTAGAATAGCTTCAGACCATTAACACAAGCCCTGCTGCCAAACAGGGTATTGGCAGCACTTACATGATGGTATTAATTTCAAAATTGTATTATTTCTTAAAATAAGCCATTTTCTGGATATGAGAGGCGGCTGGAGAAATGTAACAAGACAGAGATCAGTTTATTTCAAGCCACAGATGTTTAGCTTTTGCCTTGCTTATATATCATGGAGAACATGACAGGCTTGCTACATGCAGAGCTAAGATCAGACATGTTCTACAAGTCTTTGTAGTAGAGAACTTAGATTTTGTCAGATGAAAGAGTTCTTGCTGCTTTCAGAAACACAGTAAACCCTGTAAAAATGAGTTCCATGCAGTGAATTATTCTCACAAGGTAAATTTTCATGATTTATTTCTTTCCAAGATAACTCATAAACATTCAAGCCCTCCTAGTCTGTGCATCTGCTAACTGTGTTGATCTTCCTGTTAAACACCAAATTTTCTCACCTTTCTATCACACTAACTAGGAATTTCACACAGAACTGCCTAGAATAAAAAAATTTTTAAAAGGCATGAGAGTTGTGTGAAAGGTAGCTTACAACACATCATGCTGTTTTCTTCTGATTTGTTTTCTGACAGACTCTGAGAGAAATGTATACCTTTTTACAAAAAAGAAACATCATCTGTGACCCATCTTAGAAGTCCTATATTCCCATTTACATGAAAAAGTGTTGTTACATACCTGTTTAAAATTTTGTGTTACTTAAACCTAACATGTTTTCACTCCATAGTCCACAACTAATTGTATAACAAAGGAATGATTTCCTTTCTGAGTGAACATTAAAGGATAAATTCTCTGTGTAAGTCAAGTAAAGAAGAAACAAAATATAAACAGCAGATTGTTCCATAAATATTATGAAAGGTTTTGGATTTATCTGAAAAGTATATAGCAATTACCACAAACTGATGCATCATCTCTCTCACCCACTTTCTTCTTCTATGTGCAATAAATTTCATAACTTTAAAAGGGAAAAAGAAGTGGGTTTTATCATGCAGTGCTTTCAAAATTCCAAAGCAATAATATGAAAGTGTTGCTTTCATTGTTTAATAAAGTAAAATTAACTTAATCTGAACATCCTCAGGGCAGTAAAAATATTACTTTCCATCACTACAAACCAATCCAACTGTTTCTCAGTTTTTAAGAACTACCTTAGATTTTAATATGAAAATCCAATAACTCCTCCTATTTTTAAATCCATTACTTACACTGTTTAGCCACATCATGCTGCCGGCATAGAGCATCACTGTTAGATATTGAAACCAAAATAATTTTCATTTAGTGTCACATCCACTATACATTCATTATCCACTGGGCAGAATTCAAAGATGAGTGCAGGAATTTAAGAAAATAATGTGACTAATAAAAAAAGAAGCACAGTTTTTATGAGTGCTTGCTATATCTCTAATATATATGTATATATATTTATATATATATAATACATATGTATATATGAGAGGTCCTGGAAAAAAACATTTTTCATTTTAGTCTGGTCAATTAACAGCTTTAGCAGACACAGTTATTGATACTCAACAGTTTAGTATCAACCGTTAGTATCAATAGAGTATCATTAGTTCTAAAACAGTGTTTTAGAAAACAACTGGAGTATTTTGTAAGTGGACTGTGGCTTCTAAAGTGATGACCTGAAAGAAGTAAACCCATGCCCCTGTGTACTGCAGATGACTTCCCATCATCACCATCTCCAAAGCTGATGCCTCTTCTTACCTAGTTTCTAACACTGAGAGGGGACAGAGAAAAGAGAAAGGCTGACAGTCTGTGCCACAACAAGAGAGCTGTTACACATAGGAATTGTTACTGGCTTTCATATTCACGGTGTGCTAGCACACTTTCCAAGTAATGAATTGCTTCTTGTCTGCAGGCAAAGTGAAGAATGGGTACGAATCTCTAGTGAGCATGTAGGACATTGAAGCCTGTTTAAGAATTTAGTTTTGCAATTTACAGAACATTTCTAGAGATTTCAAGGGAATATTAAGATGTGTAGATAATTGTAAAGATCATATAAAGACAAGAGAGATACAAGAGGTGAGGAGTTCCCCACAGCACTGTGATTTTGTTATACAGCAGCACCATCCCACTGTGCCATTTGTACCTCACCCATCTTGTAAAGCATGGGCAGCATCCAACCCAGCAGGATGGCAAGCTCTTATGGTACAGGTAGCTTTAACTTTCTGTTCCTTTTTGTGACAATGCTTGGCTGTTTCATTACAGTCATGCTCATTCAAATTAAAAATGCAGTCATCTCACATGCTATTCAAGCCTGTGAAGCAGCCTGAGATGTGTCTCTAGCTGTTTCACTGCTTGTATGCATGGCCTTTAGATGTGTCCATGTCTGTGGCTGTGCAAAATAACTCACCTGATTTCTCATGAACATTGCCTGATTTCAGTGTTTGCCTCCTCCTGGTTCCAAAAAGACACTGCCTACATGACAGAAGTGTTCAGTGCCAGGCAGCCTGTACCAACACATAGGCACAGCACAACTTCCACTAGCTGCAGGGGAAGAGCACAGCCAGCTTCAGAGGAGCTGCTCACAGCATGCTTCACTCCATTACATTGGGTAGTGAACAATTCATTACAAATGTTTTATTTTGTTTGATGAAGAAAGAAGATACAAAAGTGGCATAATCATAAATTAAGCATTTGAAAAGGTTATGTGCAGATGGAACATCTTCTCTGACTTCAGTACAGCACCTACAGTGGGTACAGGATGAGAAGCCAGAGCACAGACAAAGATGTCTTCTCAAGCCAATGAACAGCAACCAATCTTTAATTACCAGGTATTTAGACAGTTGGTACTGCATCACAGCCAAGGTGGTGAAAGTTGGATACCTGAATTCATGTTGTAACAAGTTTGTAAGTATTACTATTAATTTGAGATTGCTACTATGCATGTTAAGAGTTTTGGAGGTTTTTTTTAAATATGACATTATTTATATATCTAACTGTATTTACATTTAAGCAGCACTGCTAAAAACTTTTTCCCATTTACCCTTTCAGTCCAGAATAAACCACCAGCCTTATCCATCACTTAACACATACTATCATCTGTACTTGCAGTCAGATAACAAGGCTATGCTACAAAAAGAACAAAATCACTTCCCCTGCCCATTAAGGAAACTAAAATTAATTCCACTGATCTGCACTCAGGCATCTTTAATTGAAAGATCATAAGCATATAAGTAACTTTGAATTGTTATTCTGATGTCCTCTTCAATTATTTATTATACTCACCTTCTCACATCTGTACACATTTCTCTATTATATAAATATAAAAATATAAATGTTGTTGTACTTTTGAGTATTTCTAACTGCAGAGCAAATGTTATTAACTTCTTCTTCAACTTAGGCAAATATACATACAGGTCAGCTAAAGTGAGTCTATGTGATGTTGAGATATTAACTATGCTCAATATACCTACAAAGCCATCTGAGCTTTTGCAATGCTCTTTACCTACCTGGTACTTGAATAACCACAAGAAAGTTCCTGCATTAGCTTTTTCAACAGCTCGATTGTCCTACTAATGATTCACTGTGCTAAATCATAGCCTGGGAGGTTTTCCCTTCATGTGCAAGTGCAAATAAAGTTTACAGGGCCTTAAATACTTATCAGGTGTGAATACTCCACTCCCCTCTAGCCTGGAAAGCTCTAGAAAGAACTCAGCAATCTGTCCTAAAGTGCAGGCCTCCAACTGTATTTCCCTGCTTATATCATTTACAAAAGATAAACAGCAGCTCAAACTTTCCTATGTACATCTATTACATTATATGTTGTATGCAATGGTAGCTATAAAGCATTTGCATAAGTGCTAGGCAATATAATGTTTCTCTGTACTTCTTCATTTTCCTTTCATAAGTATTTCTTCAATTTCATCCTCTACAACAAAACATACCTGTTCATGTAACAATATGGCTCAGTTCTATACCTAAAGAAAGTAAAAAAAACTGGTAATCACATTCCCAACCCTGAAATTTTAATCCAGGACTGCAGTATGTCTGCTCTATCAGAAAAGATCTCAGAAAACTCTTATTAAGTAAACCCAGTACTCTCAAATGTACAGAGTTTATAGAGCAAAACCAGCTCACCACAGCTTTTATTATAAGCAACCATCTTCTGAAGACAGTAAATCAGTATCTCTGTGCAAACAAAAGTACTTCCATGAAAAAGATTACAGAGAAGCCCCATTCTTCTACAGAAGAGTGGAAGCTCTTCATCCCTTTTCGTTTTAGCATGGATAATTTTATTTAAAAGAGCACATGGGTTTGTATCTTCACAGAAGCTGAAATCAAACTATTAAGGCTTCTGGATGGTAAATTACATGAGACTTTTCTAAATGAAGGGAGAAGTATATAACTTCATTTCTCTTCTTGGAGGGATATGATGGATAGAGAAGAGGAAGGAAGAGTTTGCTCATGTTCTAAAACACAGGAAAAAAATCCTAGAAAAATAGAGTTTCCTGCAGTTTCAGAAGAGTTGAAGTTTTGGCAAAAGCAAGGGACCACATACAAGGCTATTTTACTGGATAATTTAAAAAAAAATCTTTCACTCAACTTATATCTCAAAATCAAATCAAAATGAGCAAACCTTGCTGTATTCAAATACAGCACCACCCATTCAAATACAATCCAATGATGAACACATTAAACTATCCAAAGTGTGTACACAGACAGCCTCAAGAGTTCATGACCAGTCCCTGGACAAAAGCATCACTTTTGTAACATCCCCTTTCATTCCTGGCCCTGTCGTTCCAGAATGAGACAGACAGGAGAGCTGGCTCTCCTGCAACATGGACTGTCATTTCCACCTTCACAAGTAGTCTGGGTTAAATACACCACGAAGAGGACGTGACAGATAGGGAGATATGTTATTATTTCAGTCAGAGTAGCCATCAGGAGAAAATCTATGCTTTAGATTGTATTGTAAAGCATTCTTTTTTAAAAGAACACATAAATAAAAGCAGAGATTATGAAGCATTCATTGCAAAGACCTTATACTGTCTGAATTCATGAATTTTCCACAGACGAAGACTTTTATCTCCCTCAGGCAATAAGCAAAATTAAACTTTGGTATTTCAAGGGATGACTATTGGATTATATACCATTTTCCCCAGTGGAATGTCAGATGGATCTGCATTTTAAATTTGTTTTGAAACGCCTTAAAAATTAAACAAAATTGCATTAATTGAAACTGGATTCATTGCAATCAGACTGATTAAACAGGACATTGACTATTACATTTTTTTGTAGATTTGTTGTCTACACATTGGAAGTCTTCATGCATAATCTGAAAAGTACTGCTGGCCAATATCTGGAGATCAAAGCAAAGACCTGATCCTCTTCCTTGGCCTTAAATGACAGCTGCCATTTCCACACTCTTATGACCAGTATTATCTCTCTATTCAGGGTAGAGTTTATTCTACAGTGATCTAGATTTCAGTTATACAAGCAAGAGATTTAGAAGTGGATCCTGGGTCAAAATGCATTCTCCAAAAGAGTTTTACATCTTCCAGAAGTTCAGACACATGGAGACCAGAGAACCCTCCTATAAACTTTACAGAGAAATTAAGAGGAGAAATATATATAGACACACACACCTAATTTTTACCTAATTTGTATTATGTCATAGAATTACCCTTTTTCACATTGGAAGTATCAGTTGAATAATGTTGCATAATGCATAAAGTTGTTGAGCTTTTGCCCTGCTACAGAATGAGTATATACTCCAGAGTAGCTTGTTATTATACTTGCATGTATTAATCATTTATTTTGATGGGACAGATGATTATTTAGCAGTAAGAAATGCCAAGTGGGCAGAAATCTAGTGAGTAAAGCTGAGTAAGAAAGTACAAAGGTCAAGGCTGCGCTAAGATTCTGAAGCTTCTTTACTCTCAACCTGCAATTCACTGTCTGTCACCTTGCCCAAGTGCCAATCTAAACCAAGTCCCTCCTGATTGCTGATGTTTATTTGCCAACTCCTCCATTTGTTTACACCTGATGCTGATCTAAGATAAGCAAAACCACCTTCCCCTGATGCCCCTTGTGCTTTTGTGCATATTCATACACCTTAAAGAAGAAGCTCCTTCATCACCTCTGAGAGCTTGCAAGCAGTACATCTGGAAGTAGAAGAGGAAAAACACATCTGAGAAATGATAAAATATAAGAGGGAATATGCTGGGCAGGAGGAGGCTCTGCAGCAACGATAGCCTTGTCTTCTGCTTGAGACTCCAAAAGACTCTACAGCAGTGGGAGACACTGTGCTCTTTCCTGCTAATATTCTGACTGTAAAACTACAGCTTGCTGAGAAACTGTTAAGAAAAATGTGCATGCTTCTAAGAGTCGTTATAATAATCCCTCCAATGATTTGCTCAGGATAAGTCTGCAATCATTTAGAAATATCCATTATAAAAACCAGTGAGCCATGGTGAGGCAGCCCCATTACCACCCATGCTGAGGCTGCTCCATGCCACCCTTCAGTGTGACACACATTATATCCATGTAGTTGGCCTATCACCCACACCCTGCTGCTGAGTTGAACAATGCCCAATGCCAACACTTCACCATGCCAGTGGAAATACATTTTTTGGCTCATTTCCACACATGGTTTAAATTGAGAGTTCAGGAGAGTGGTGTGATTTAAAGAAGGTGATTGATTCTACTAACACCATAGATGAGAAAGTGAGAAGAGCAGACTTAAATTAAACACTTTGCTTAAAATAATTTACACGTATTTCAGGAGCTATGTTTCAAATGCAGACAACATTATGATTACTTTTTTGCTAACCATTCACTTTGGTAGTTTTGATACTCCATTTTACATTTTTCACTCTTTAAAACCTTCTTGGAAGTTAAACAGAGTTAGTGATACATAAAATACACATGACCCCTGTCTATCACTGATTAGTCAAATATATTTATATATTTCACAAATATATGAAATTAATTTCATACATTTTTTGTGCTCCTACTAAGTCTCAGCTATTGACACTTGCCTGTTTTCTATTCTCTTTTTTTTTTCTGCCTGTATTCAAAATATTATTTCTAAAGGATGGGCTTTAACTACCAATTCATAAAACCCAAGCAAGAAAACAGTTTCCAATGAAGATATGGGGCAGTAAGCCTCTCCTGTCTCTCTCCTTGCCTGCAGCCAGCCAGTGGCAGAGCCAGTGTAGTTTACAACAGCCCTACAGGGTCCTTTCTCCAGTTTCTCCAGGCCCAGTTGTGCTTTATAACCCCACACACAAAAATAATCCGGAGTGCAGGAAGGAGCTGGCTCCCTGTGCGGCTGCCATCCTCCCCTCCTCCCTGCTCTGGAGCCAGCACTCCACTGTGGAGGGGAGTGGGATTCACTCCTTCCCTACCAAAAGGCACAGAGCAGCATTTTGCTAAAAAGGAGTGATTTCACAGCCTAACGGCACTGGGGTAGAGTTAAGCAGCAACATGTCTGAAATTAAACACCGAATTTGAAGGGAAAAAAAAAGAAAAAACCCAAACATTTCACATCTTCCCCAGGAGATTTTCCCAGCCTACGCCTCGCCTGCCCAAACCCCCTTATTCTATCAGTGCACTAACAAAGCCAAGGAGCTCATGCTGTGGCATCTCATCGGAGGGCACTGGAGTTAACAATGCGACTGTGAGCTCCAGTGGCCATGGCAACAGTAGCTAATTCTTCTTCCCAATCAGGGTGGCAATTCTCTCCCATGGCTTGAATCAGTTACAAAACAAAATACTCTCAAAGACCTTTCAGAGCCAATAGCCTTGCAGCTAATCTGCTAATAGGAAATAATCTGCAGCTAATATACACATTCCAGGGCAGCAGTGTGTTTTCTTAATACTTTGTTACATGGGCCTCTTTCCAAAGAAAGCAGAGCAAAGAATAGAAAACAGACATTCATTAAAAATAGTATAATACTACCTGGCCACTATTAATGCCTGAAACGTGCTGCAACTTGCATGGCTCTTAAAATGGTGATTTGGAGTGACAGCACTAGACAGACTGAGCTCAATGCAATTAGATCAAAAAAAGTTACATACAGTATTAGTTAGCAGCTAGTTCATGTGAAAAATCAGCCTTGAAATGATTTCCACATTGCTCTCTTTTCATTTAAAGGATCTGTGAACAAAAGCACTGAGTTGACAGGAATGTGCATCAGTAATATACAATTCTACATGACTACATGAAAACAGATACTAATAAACATACACTTAGAGCACACTCAATGGGAATTTAGCTATACGTTCTCCCACCTGGATTAAACACAGAAGTAAAGAGCAAATGGACAGTGGGTGAGAAACGAGTACTGAAAAACTAACAGTGAATTACCAATTTAGCATCAGTCATGTCAGTAAATCTGCACAATGTGCCTTAACTTCAACTGACTAAGGGAAGGACTGCACTTCTGAAAGCTGGAGTATATTAGCTCCAGCGAGCTGCGGTCCGGGCACAGGCAGAAAGGCAGGGCGAGCTCCAGGAACATACACATTGCCATCCTGTATGTGTAACTCAGAGATGCAGCACTACTGCTGGATTAAGGTTGGATTACACCTCCATTCCTAGCAAGTCTAAATGCTGCCAGTGGAGGTGGTTGTCACAGGAAATAACTCTCCCAGCTTCACAACCATGTTCATCTACCACATCCAACCCAAACCACCACATTTGTACCACCAACACTGCACAGGTGAAACTAAAAGTCTCTAAGTGCTCAGGTATATTTACACTTTTGTTTCTTTTACCCCTCCAGGGGTAAAGCCAAGGACATGTGGTCATGTCAGGCCACTGCACAAGCATCAAACAGAATTAAAAGACCAACTGCAGATTCTGGCAAAAACTGAGAGAGACAGAAGTGATGAACACATCAGTCAGTGCAGGGCAACTGATTGTCTTCAACTACCTGCTACAATTGTAGAGGCATCTCCCATTTGGGCTACCAAAATGTTTCATTTCTAAACCCTCTTGTAGACTTCTGAAATTTCCATTAATCAGGGTGACATTTCATTGATTTTTATCTTGTTCCTAAGGTGACTACTCCTCAATGGAATTTTAAACTGTTACACATAAAAATTCTGTGTCTATACTTAATATAAAAGCTGTTTTATTTTAAATGAAGGGAACAAAAAATATGTAATTCCATTCTGATCTTATTTTTACTTTACTGAAAACTGCTTAAGTACTGAAATGTGAAAAGGAAGGCTCAATGTAACGGGCTAACAATTTTAGAAGCAAAAACACTTCAGATGTTCCAATTCAGAAATATTGTGCAAGTGCCCAAGCCAAAGGCCTTTAAAAATGGCAGTTCTCCCAATTCACAAATATGAGAGATACAGTTTAAGTAACACTCACATTATGGCTAATGGAGAAAGACCTTCTCCACATCAGTGGCCATCTCCTTTACAGGGAATTGCTTTAGTCTCTACCTCAAGATTTCATGTCATGCAATCCATTTCTACTTTGCATGTCATTCCCAGGGTAAACTAGATAGTTTGTGAGAATGAGTAAAAATTGGTCACCTATACATTTTTCTAATGATTGACAGCTGAACTCCTCCTGTATTTGGGGCATTTATGAGAGCTGCTTCCTGTATGAGTTCTTTTTGAAGTCATCCCAGGAGTTCCTGCTGCATGCCCTGGGGCAGAAAGCTCCCAGGACAGGATCTTTTCACAAGGCAGTCTGTTTCCCTGAAACATCCAGGAACATTATCTCTGCACATCTGTAAATTTGTCTGAAACAGGCTGAAATGCTGACAAGTTTCTGGGTAAGTGCAGGAGGAGCACAAATGACTGTACAGACATATATAAACATCCTTCCCTCCATAAATGCAAGAATAGGATTGCATAAAGCTGTGTTACAATGTATACAAGCCCAATGCACAGTGATAAATCAAATTTTGCTTGACCTTGCTCAGAACAAATAGTTTCACTGCTGGTCTGCAGTTTATACATCAGCATTTAGAGTTTGGTGACAGCTATTTTACACAAACTGACCGACTGCACAATTTACCTTTTTCTGTTTGTTTATTTTATCTTGATACGGAGGTTCAATCCCATCCTCAAAACAGTCTGACTCATTCTAAGCACACTCTGCAAAGAGAATGGGATTTCAATAGTGGTCAGCACTAACCTACTTCTCTCCAGCTACTGGCACAATAAGTAAATGCTCCTTGATTTTGATGGGAGAAACAGAAACAGGTCATTGTGGAGGGCTCTTGAAATTCCACCAGAATGTCTAAACAGGTCGACCATGCTGCAGTCTCACTGCTGTTTATCACTGACAAACCCAGACCATGTGATATCTGTTTATCTTGATATATATTTGATGCAGTTGCCTGGGAGGAAATTGTGCATATTAGGCACAAACAACACCTTTTTATCCCATTCTGACTTTCCCCCAGTACCGGAGAGTGACGGTTTGGTCCAGTAATGTGCTTGCCTCCACATTTCAATTCTTGCATCCTCTCTGTCTCAGTGAATAAAAAAAAAAAAAAAGCTGTCTGAGACACTGTGTATTCCAAGTCTTTACTTGCTGAGAGTCCTGAACGTTGCCCATTTCTTAGAAAAAAAAGGAGAAAGGCAGAGTAAGAGATAGAAAATAGAAGCTGAAATCTTTAAAGTGAAGTGATTTTCATCATTGAACGGTGCTTTTATTTTTCTTTAAATCAGTTTTTATAATTTGAGTTGTCATGACAACATGATGCAACACTTCACTGCCATGACAATGTGACAACTTTCAAAAACAGTAAGTGCTGTTTTTACTCTGTTTTTCAATCGCTCCCAAGGAAACAAGCTGTTATTTACTTCTGTGACGAAACTCATACGATACCATAATGGATCCAATGTCAAGAAAAATTAAAGCATAGAATAGGGGAAACAGGGATGGAAAATGTGTTTTTGTTTACATAATTACACCGTAAAAAGTACACATTTTTTTCCACTGTCTTATCCCAATTCACCACCATAACTGTGCTCATTTCCACATATGAATTCACTGACTTTCTCCACAACCTGACCAGAACAGGTCCTTGATTAACCACAACAGCATAATTGATTCAAAAATGGCCTGTTTTCTTAGCAGCAGTTTGAGCTGATGTTTTTATGCTTTGTTGTATGCATTTCAATACTACAAAACAAACTGAAATAAATGAAACCTCTGTGTGATAACAAGCTAACTCCAGTGGAGCAATGTATTTGTAAATCCCATTAATTTATGTGAGACTTGTGTCTAACTTCTATGAGGATCATAAATCCACTGGCTAACTCTCTTCTAGATGGAGCCAAGAAAAGTTTCCAGACACTAGAGCTTAGTTATCTAAATTATGCAGTTGTTGGGGGTGGGGGAAATCACTGGGATGATTTCTATTCTGTCTAGCAAAAATAATTCTCAGGAGCTAGCACGGACCAAGGACCACTCCCAAAAAGGCAGTATGGATGCAGCCATCTTGATTTGGAAACTGAGGCAATTTAAAACTACTAAAATACATCAGCTGGCCTCAGTGGCATGGGATGATCCTTAACACCATTTTCCATACTGGGATAGACATAGCCACCGTTTTCCTAGCAGCCTTTTTTTGAGAAATGTGAAAAAGTCCAAACCAGTTGATATCAAAACACATTACATTAAAGGGTGTGATGGAGGCTTGGTTAAAGCACAGTGATGCATTTATATGGCACTCCCTACAAGATCCAACTTAACCATGGGAACTTGCTCCCTCAGTGCAGGAGAACACTTTGGGCTCAGGCACAACCCCACACCTGCCTGCTGCCCAGTCCCTCCACCCCAGCAGAACCACCCAAGCCTGGACACAGACAGAGGGGCAATGAGGAACCAGGGAGACTTTCAGCCTGATACAACTCTTGATGTGCTCTGAATATCAATGATCGCTTCCTTAAACAAAAGACAGTGCTGGAGCAAAGAAGCTGTAGTACTTTTAAGACACTACAGTTGAGAAATTGCTCTGCATATACAAACACACCTCTATAACAAAATATTAAAGATGAATATATATATGTTTGTGTGTTTACATATAGATCCGTATTTTTGGCAGAAAAGGTAAATCTGTCTCACAGCACCAATACCTAATAAAAGAAAATTAATTGTTCTATAGGGAGAAAAAAGAAGTGCCCTCTCATGATTGATATTTTACATCATTTAAAAGCTTTCATGCACTTTCACCACCCTATTCAGTAGTTTAGTGACTACTATTTACCCATGTCAGGCTCAGATAAAGGTAAACTAAACTGGAGGTTTCAGCACTTTGCTTTCTTTTCTGTAAGAGCTCAAGACTTAATTTATAACCAGCATAGAAGACAGGAGTTCACTAGGAGAAAAAAAGCACAAATGAGCTAATAATTAGTCCCATCCTGAAGATCCACTGAGTTTCCATTTTTCCATAATGGCAACTTTCTACTGATTTCAGTATAACCTAAACCAGAAGATAATTATCCATCAGCTCTTCATTAAATAAAAACAACTCAAAAAACCAAACAAACCAAGATCCACTTCCACCTCCAAAGTCCCACACAGTTCTCATTCCACATCTTTATATGTCTCTACTTATTATGAGTTCCTGGTGACAGGAATAGATATAGCCTTTGTTGCCATTGGTACCTCATTAGCAAAGCAAGGTTGCCAAAAGCTAAAGTGGATGGAGATGTTATTTCACAGGAGTTGCCTATAAACATACTTTTGTTTATGTCTATCCATCAAAATGTGCTCGTGCCTGTTGTCATACAGGCCTGCAGTCAGGATTATCTTGATTTTCTTTTCCTGACAGGTGATCAAAATCACAACACTTTCTGCTCTACGCTCTTCAATAAGCATCATATATTATATGAAGAATTGTTACAAATCATGAGCCAAATATTGCCAGGAGGTGGACAGGAGGCAAAACTCACAGCAGAGCAGGAACAGAAAGTGGGAACTTTGGAGAATCATCAGGTTTCTGCGTGGCAGAACAGTGACTCGAGTCAGAAACCTATACGCTGGGAACTTGTATTTTGACCCCAATATGCAGAGAGCAGAGACACTCACAGGCACCATCCAGATAGTAATTTGAACTGGTTGGCCACAGCATGAGCGATAAATCATCATTTAACATGGCCTGTGGAACCAGGACAAAGAGTGGAGAGCACAAGTTGTGTGATGACACTTTATTAGTACCAGATAAACTGGTATGGCCTGGGTATATTTTCAGGCATGTGAACATCAATATGCAGTTTCTGTAACAGTGTGTTATCGACCTCAGACTGCTTCAATGGTGAAAACCAACTTCTCTTTCTCCTGAAATGCTTTTAACCATTTAGAGAAAGGGAGATTTTTCTTAACCACAGCTCTCAAGAAATAAACCAGAACAGAGAAACTTGAGTGGTAATGCATAATAAATTGGGACACCCATGTCTGATTTTTATCTCACTTGTGTGATGGGATCTGTTTCCTGTTGACGGCATGTAACAGCGAGTTGCACAATGTACCAGAGAAACTTGTGGGCAGCATCATGATGATGTAGAGAAAGCAACAGTGAAACATGGATTAGGCACAGGAAAATTTGTACTGGCTGAAGAGGCATGCTCCAGAGGAACGTGGGCAAGTGATTTATTGATGAGGAGGGGAGAGGTACTATCAGCCACCTCTTCAGCTCTTGTCCTTTCAGAGCCTCTTAGTTTGGAAAATAACTTTCCCAATCTTCTGTCCTATTAAGACTCTTTCTTATTTAGCTCATTTTGACAACAATATTTACTTTAACATAAAGTAAACACAGATCTCAGGGAAATGTCGCAAAATAATCTTTCAGTTAACAAACTTTATCTTTACTCAGATGAATTGTATGAATATGCTTAGGTGCCATTTAGATCTGCAAATGTACTTTGCATATTTTTAAAGCAAAACATAAACAGAAATTCAGCACATAATTTAGACACTAATATCATAGAAATATCAAGGATTTTTAAATGACATTACCATAAATTACCATTCTCAGGAAATGTATATATTCATTTTTTCTCCTGTCAAATTTGGTTTGTTTACAGTAATGGATCCACAAGTTTCCTTTACGTTAGGTGTCTTTCTGAAGGATCCATGCTATGTCATCAATATGAGTCATGATACAAGAAAGAACAAGAAAGAATGGCAACATCACAAAACAAGCACCAGTTTCCCCATATTCTGAATAAGAATGCAGACCCAAAAAAGAAATTTCTTTTTTCCTATAGTGCTGTTATTGTACTTGATACTTCTGAATGTAAACCTAATATGATATTGAATACCACTTTTACAGTTGAAGAACAATATATAATAATACCCAAAGTTAACACCTACCCTGTGCAAGTTAAAATATATTAGGGAGTTTTTACTGCATGTAGAAGAGCAACAGTGTGAAATATCAACATAAATAAATGAGAGATGTAGCATATTAAAATTCTCCAAATAAATTTTAGTATGTGCATACAAACAACTCATCCTAAGTTCTTCTTCGTATGGTATTAAAAGTATGACATCACGTTTGTACGAGGTTTGCCATGATGTGCTCAGAGAAGATTTTCCGTTGGTTGTATTCTGTATTTTTTCAGACTCCATTTCAGTCATGCTCTTATAACTGCAGTTTGACATGGAAGCTAAGAAAGAAGGTACAATGCAGCACTACCATACCCAGTAGAGTATCTTGAGTCAGCTTTCTTTGTTTTTAAGGCAAAAAAGTTTGAAGCAGCTAGAACTTGTAGCAAACATTCTGTCTGAGAGCATTTACTGAGACTGGCAGTTTTCTGAGGCAATATTGCATAGACTGTAAACACTTGGGAGTGCAAATGCTTTTTGTTAACACTCAACTCATAGCAAAAAGAGGAACATGAGCTCTAAGGGAATTATGGTAATATAAATAAATAAATATTAATCATCATCATCAATCTTCCAGCAGTTTCCCACTGAATTTGTTGAAGAGGTAAAGACAGACTGCTGCCAACCTGATTAAGGATCTCCTTCTTTTTAAACTGAAAATCATTTAAAGAAATTATTTTATAAGCCTACTGTGTCAAATGTAATCAAGTTGATTAGTAAATATTAGCATGTTTTTCTATCACTGGAATTTGCAGTAGAAGCAAGTATGCAGAATACATGACATACCAAAAAAAAAAAAAAAAAAAAAAAAAAAGTTTGGCTGAAGTTGCTTGAATAATTCATCTATTATCCCAAAAGCTGAGTGTCAAGCTGCATCACTACTGAGATTTTAAGAGCAATCACCACCTCACATCAAAAACTTCATGTTGCTGGATGTGTGCTTTAAGTTATTTGCATGTCCAAGAAGCAATGTACTGAAGTTCTCTGTCCTCAAAGAATATTTATAACAAGCAAGGATGGACAAAATCCCCAAGTACAGTATCATGAATGCAGTAATCATTGTTTTACCAGACTGAACATACTGGTATTTATTTGTTGTAGGAATAATAAAAAATAAAAATATCTCTGCATATTTGTGCTCTTTCACCAGCACAGTTTCTCACTTATCACTGACAATTGCCTAGACGAAGATCAAAACTCGGATTTGAGATGAAGCTCAGCTCCCCCCAGCACCCTAAAAATCTGCCTGCATTATGCCTGAGAGCCCAAAATTCAGTGCCTTACCTATGTGTCCCTGAGCTGTTTTAAAAATTTGGCCTTGATCCCAGCATGTTGAACTGTATGGTGATTCTCAGAGAAAATACACCACGAACAGGCCTTCCTGTGCCCAAAGCCTGCCTGATGCTTGCACAACCTCTGCCTCCTGCGCTTGTCTCCACAGCAGCCATTTGCTGTTCCTTTTGCAAATTTGCACCTCATTTAAGGCTAACCTAGAACTAGGCAAAATTGAACACAGATTGGGAGCAAAATTGTATCTGATAGAGAGGAAAAAAAAAGGATTTTCAGCCATTTGTTTTCAACCACCCATTTTTTCATCCAACTGCAATTCGAGCACTTCAGTGCTAGTTACATGGTGTTCCTGCAGGAAAAGCAAGGGAATGGTCAAGCTGCATTCATGTCTAATTTCCCAGGATATACAGAATCACATTTACAGCTTGTCAATCCCTGTTCTTGAGGTGCAACCATGTAGCACATCCACTTGGATGGCAGATACATGTCCCTATTCCCTAGACTGGTGTCAGAGTGGTTCATATTTAATGTATGCATGTTTGTATGTGTGTGTGACAAGGGGCCATTACCATTCCCCACAGCCTCCAAAATTAACTAAGGCCATTTCCTGGCAAAATGTCACATAATTTCCAAACCAATACTCTTAAACCACACATCAGCCTGAAGATTACTTCAGTAAAGCACTTATCATTATGTGAGCTTCAAAGTTAGGTCTCCCATGAGGGAACATTCCTTGATATTAGCCAAACCATCAGACTAAGAAACACTTCCTATAGCTTTAACATATGGATTACATTTGAACTGACAGTGAGTTTTCCACTGGACTGATACCCTGCCGTCTCCATACATGGTTATGCTTACTGTTTATGGGGCTCTTTTAAGCACCACTGCCCTGAAATAAACTCCTACTATTCCTACAGGATTTCACACCAGCCAATTTAAATATTTTAATAATGAGTAAAAAGTTTAAAATGAAGATAAAATATTGTGTCAAGCCACAGACAGTGCTGACAGTTCAAAAAGAAAATGCTTTCTTTGCAGCACCCATCAGCACATCTGTGACCATACTCTGTGCTATATCTCCTGATTGTTCAGAATTCCAGTCTTCTCCTGCTTTTCCAAACCAAACTGCTCAGCAGATGGACAGACCAATGAGACAGGCCAATGGCAACATCTGCCACTGAAGGTCCTGCTGGTGCTGGAAGCACAGTGGCCTTGTCTACAGAGGTGATGTGCTGGCAGTCACCAACTAGTGGCTTTCTGGAGAGCCCTCGCAAGAGCTGGAGCTCAGTGCCCCAGCTGGGCCAGCACCATGAGCAACCCTGTAGCTACTCCAAAGATAGGGTCTTCCTTGGAGTGCCACCTCCCATGGGAATGAGAGACACTTTGGCAGGCGGGCCACCTGTGACAGCTTGGGGACATTGGCACCACAAAGCCTGCAGCCCAGCACGGAGTGCCTGCTGCCCATTCTGTTTGTGAGCTGTAACCACGATCACTGCAAGGCAGCTTAAGAAAGTTGCTCCTGCTTTCACACCCCCATGGCCTGAATTGTGCACAACTGTTTAAGGCATCCCTCAGCCCTGCAGACACAAAGCTGGACACTGAAGGTACCTATGAGCTTCATGGGTGACTGGAGCTCACCCAGAAGGACATTTCTGAGAGCCCTGGCATGGCTCCCTCACCTAGGTAAAAAACATGTGGTACCATGGGCTGATGTTACATCTCCAAACTTTCTTCTGGCTCTTTGTGCTTTTGTTTCAGTAAAGATAAAAAGCAGCTAACAGAGCCCCCCGACATCCACCACATCCTGGCAGAAGGAAATGCTTCAGATTTCATGGTGATTTGGGTTTCTCAGTGCCAGTCACTGTTTCTGTTTTCATATATTTAATAGCTATCTGAAAACTAGAAACTTAGCAACATATTTTGTAGCTGATTTGGCTGATAATGCCTTTTTTAAAGCTCATTTCCTGCTTTAGGATAGCATGGTAACAAAATGAGCTGGGTATACTCCATTAAGAGAAGACAGTGCATTAAGCCAAACAAGAAAAAACAAATGCTGAAAGGGAAAAAAATGAAACTAACAGCAAGCTGATGAACAGATTAGTTGTATTTATTTTAATTTTCCTGTGCCCCCTTTTTGTATAGTTTATTATTAGCTAAAGTAAATTCAGCTGTTCACAGAAATTAGAAAAATGATATGAAAAAGCAAGTTAACTAAAATGAGCTGATACAAGTTTTTTTTTTCCCTGGTTGGATTCAATTGAGGGACTTAGGCCAAGGAGAACGAGATCAAAATACAGAATTGTATCTAATGAGAAATCTAACTAACAAAAATACTTTTAATGCAAAAGACAAATTAAAAAGGCAAAAAAGAGACATTATTCCCTCTCTGAATAATGATGCAGCCTGTTTTAGCCAATTCTGCCATGTCTTAGAGCTCAAGTCTAAACATTCAGTGCTGATAGAGAAGGGTGCACTTTGCATTCCTTTCTCAAAATGGTAAAGCTGTAACTTATACCTCTGACTTATCACAGCACTGGGAAACACATGTTTTCCCCTTATTTGGTAGCACAGAACATCTGGAAAGGAAAAGGGACATACTTCCCAATACCAACTGCAAGCAACCATCACAATAGACCTGTCTACAACAGCTGATACTCCACTTCATTTGAGCAGGACAGAAAACAAAACTCAGATGTATGTATGGCTGCAGAACATCTGAAACTCCACAAGGACAGAGAGAAAATGGTGCAAGAAAGGATGGAAGGACACAGCATTCAGAAGAGCTCAGGGTTCAGCTGCCCACTTTGCTGCTGACTGCCCCATAAGTCAGCACCCACTGTTTCCAGTTTTCTAAGCAGCTCATCAAAATCAACAGTCAACGCATGAGTAACTATTTTACAGTGGATGGTAAGAGGAGAAATGTTGCCTTCAGATGAATGCTGAAGGTCACAAAGTTGCAATGCACTCTTACGCACAGTGCTTCCCAGGGGCTGCAGAAATGGCAATAGAGGGAAGAAAGGAAGGGCCATGCTATCTTTTCCAGTATATAGGATAGAGTTGTAGGGCAGCTCTACAGTTGCACTGAGATATTGACTTCACTGCTAAAAATAAGGGAATAAGGCAGATTTTAGCTATCTCAGTACCAAACTGCCCTCCTAGAAGCTGTTTGGAGGCAACTAAACACCACAGGTGCCAGGATTGGTGAGCTTAGAGCTCAGAAATTGTATCAGAAATATTCAGCTCTGAACAAGAGCAGAAAACTGAGGTTTGACCTCTCTGAGCAGCTCCATACCAATCTTCTTGTCTAGAAGCAAAAGAGCTGCCTTGCCCTGCCCAGGTGCTGCAGCAGCATCAGCCTCCCTGCAGAACATTATAACAGCTCTTGCTCTTCTCAAATTGGACTGCAAGTCCTAAGATACAGCATAAAAAGAAATCATTTAGTGGGAAGAGCAAACATTTAGTGGGAAAAACTCTTAATGCAAAAAGTAAAAGGACAAACTGTTTTCCTTCCCCAAAAAAATTTTCTGCCACACCTCCTAAAGAGATCCCTAATCACTACAGCAGAACCCAAGGCAGTTCCAAATGGGACATGCAAGCCATGGGGGGACTGGCAAAGAAGTATGTCTGAGCTGCTGAGTGCTTCCTCCTGCACGTGCCAGCAGCTGGGAGCTGGTGCTGCCGCTGCAGCTGACGATGGCTGGAACATCAGCTCATTTGGAAACTCCTGCTGAGAGTGGTGCCAAGAAGGAAATGTCTCTCAGGGTCCAGCCCACACCCTAGCAGGGAGATGATCCTCCCTTCTGACTGCTGCCGTTGGCATCTGATCTCTGTATTCTATTGCATTTTTAAAAGTCTCCTTAGAATCCTAAGTTTTACTTGTTTCCAGTAGCAACGCTGGTCACACACATGGTGGGGGTAGGGAAAAAAGGTTTAAGCTGAGCTGTAAAATGGAGACAACACCTGGCAGAAGGCTGCTACCAGAGCTGGCCTTGCCGTCCTCTGTGGATATGCTTCAGATGAACACAAGTTCCCTGCCCAGTTGTCAGTGTGGTGCTATTCCTAACACTGCACAGCAACCACCCACCACCTTGTCAGAAGCAGCTGGCAGGAGCCTTCCTGTCAGGACTTGTTTGGGAGCTGAAGAGCTCCAACACACACCCTCACAGCAGTAACACTTGCAAAAGAGGCATTAAAATGTTGTTACAAAAACTGATCACAAAGTGAAGTTAGAATTTCGGTTCATTCCTGTCCTGTTGAACAGCAACTTTGCAGACACCGATTTCTCCATGCAACTGAAGAAGGAGGTATTTTTAATACCATTCTGAATGGAAAATTAAAATAGAGGGCTAAGTGAATTTTCCGAGGACATGGGTCCAAGCAATGTCAGGCCCCAGAAGGGAAATTCCTTATAGAGTTACTTTGCAGAAAGTCACTGCTGCCCCTTCCTCCCCACACCCTGCAGATTTTGAATACATTTAGAAACACAACTGCAGAGTTCTGTTTTTTCCTGTTTTCTGTTTCTAGATACATATATACACACACCATTTCCCATCATGTATTAATTAAGTCAATCTCTTCTCTTCAGATCCTTACTTGCTGAAAGATTGTTTTACAGAATGGAAAGCAAAGCCAAACAAAAATTTCTTTATGGGTGCTTTTGAAGAAAACAGCTACAGAAATGTCTATCTGGCACAGGCAAGACAGAAGACAACAACCAAGGGAAAGCATTCAAGAATCTCTGAGCATGAAGCAATTCCTACTGTTTTGAACTGCACACATGAACCCAGAGTTGGGCAACAAACACTCCCTAGGAGGAGCTGCAGTGGGACATGCTGCACAGCGATACTGCTGGTGATGCTATCTCTGTCTTACTGTTTCTGGGGAGCTTTATTGCAGGAAGCAGCTATAAAGAGTTTACAATGTCGTAGAAGCCAAGATCTTGGAGAACCCCTGGGGAATATGATGGAAACAAGTATGTCCCCTTGCCACAGAGAAGCATCATCATGGTGCTAATGGCTCTGATGGTGCAACTGAGCTCACTTAAACTCCCCTGTAACCAAATCCAGGCTTACATCTACACACCTAAACCATTGGGAATTCATATAACCTCTTGTCTTTGATAGCTGAACCTGTTATCATTAAAAAGGTGTGTTCCAGTGCAATCAGACTGCAGTGGCTTGATTCAGGATTTGCTATATGGAAAACCTGTAGCCATCAAAATACTCTAAGTGATCACAGCACCATCTTTGGATAAAGACACCTAGGAGTCAATTTTCCTCTCCTTAAGATGTTAAAGTAACACCTATAAAAACACTTCTAAATGTTCTAAAATGGGATACCTCTTTTAATCCTTGTTAGCATTGGGTTTTTTCTAATCTCATTTATATATTGCCATTTGCCAGCATTAGTGAAGTGTTCATTACATTGAAAAAGAGACCAAGGCAAGAAAATCCCACATGAAAAGACATTTTCGTTATGAAAAACAAACAAGCCAAGAAAAATATCAACCACAGTAAGGCATGTCCATAGCTTGAAATAGACCCCTTCAAAGAAACAAATTGCTGATTACAAAAAACACTTTAGCAACATAAATATTACAAAGAATAAAGCCTTTTATTCTTTGTCCCAAAGCATAATGAACTGAATACTGAGATGAGAGAGGAAAAGAGGGGTTAGTGATTCATTGTAAAATGCCATCATAGCACAGAAAACCTGCTTCTTACATTACCTCAAGGTAACAGATTTTTAGGGGTTGATCTTGCTCTTCTAATATGGATAGTACAAGATGGTGCCTTGGTTTGTCCTTTTCTGGGCAGGCTGATGCTAATCACATAGCACAGGCATTCATGGAAATGTTGTACTCCCCCACTGACTGAAATATATGCCAGTTGGATGTCATTAATAATACTCTCAAACCAGATAACCGCAGATGAAGGGAAAATGGCGGATATAAACAGGATTTCTTCTCTACATGAATTTCTCCAACAGGACTGGAAGTTACATGGTTTAACACTAGAGCTTAATTTAGGCAGCATATAAAACATATTCAGGCAGATTCACGTATCTTTATGCACATACAGAAGAGGTTTATTTTGGGAAAAGCACCATAGAAATGTAGTAAGTATATTGGACATAACCTCCTTTTCAGTTATGATAAAATAAGTTTTGCATTCAAAGATCCCTGATAATGTTGTGATCATTTTTCCCAGATGAACAGATGAATCATAGATGCTAGAGATTAGCAAGGCAAATCAAATCACCAACACCTACCACCCTTCTCGATACCAAACAGTTATTCCTACAGCACAGGACTGTGAACCACATGAATCACAAGCAATGCCCATTCACAGAAGCAAAACAAACATTCCTGTCACTCTCTGCCACCCTGTTTGACTTCCCTGGAACATAAAAGTGATGCAAGGTCAGGCAGGGGCAAGAGCTGGATAGAAAGATTGCTGTGCAATGCTAGGACACCCAGCAGGGTATGGCATTAGGGGTACACTACATTTCTCTGCCTGTTTTCTGATCTCACATGACTGAAATCACAGCCAATTCAGCAGAAATGGATGATATTCTGGGTCAGCACTAAACCAGTGCCTCAGCATGGTATCAGGGGCCACTTGTCCACTGGACGTCTCTCTCCTGGTTTGAGTCAGGAGAATTTTCCACCACCTGTGGTCATTAAAGATTCCCTCATGCTTCTGTCAGGCGAGGGTTAACCCTCCTGACCTGACCAGGTAATTACTTTTTACCTATTTAATTTCCACCTGGAGTTTCAGTTTCCTTACTTTCTAGCACAAATTACTTTGTGCTCCTAAAGGTTGCTATAAGTCACATTTTTGGAAGTGATCCCTGAAGAAAGCAATAGACCCTTTGGGAGGGGAATGTACAGAATTACTGAACAATTAAAAGTGACTCATGAAAGAATATAAAATTCATTCTTGGGAGTATGTGCTATAAAACCCTGATTATTCCCAGGGTCCATAAAGCCAATTCTGAATTATAATGGGTAAAGGAAGCACCATGCAATATGCCAAGTAGATCAACAGTGAGGGAATGCCAAACTCTCCTCTCCAACTCAGCAATTCAGCATCACTGCAGTTTCACTGGCTGCAGTTGCTTTACACTTATTTCACTAAGGGCAAAGCAGAAACCTTCACGTCTCACCAGCCAGACTGTGTCCCGGTTCTTAAGCCAAAGAACAAAGGAAACACTTCCTAGAAAAATGTCAGTATGGTCAATGACAGTGCCCTTGCAACTGTGTGAAAGTAATCGCTGTAGTACTTTGTGCAAATATCTGCTTGAGGTTTGATCCAACCCATCCTTTTACTATGAAACTGGAATTTCATTTTAATGTAATGCTTTTTTTTTTTTTTTTCCCTCCTTTCTTTCCTTGTTGTCTGAAGTGATTTGAAAGTGAGGGCAGCTTTGGTCAAAAGGCTGGTGAGACAGCAAGCCCTGCCTGAACGGTAAATCTAGTCCGAATCCTAAAGCTGTGTTTGTCCCAGCTCTCACCCAGAGGTGTTACACACTGCTCAAAAAAACCTCTACAGCATCTGGGTGATTTCGACTCTGTTGTTTGTGCTCCTCTTCAATAAACAAGAAACAGTGCAGATACCTATTAATTGTTTTGTGATATGAATCCTGCGGGAGGGGAGAAACTCAAGCCAGAAAATCAAAGAAGCTGAACTCATTTCCATTTGTAAAGAGCTGCTTTACTGTCTGTCTGCAAATAAATCTCCTCAGCAAATAGCTCCAAGGTTGAACCAGAGAATATTGTATGGATCAAAGAATTCATGTCTTCCTGTGTAAAGTGAACAGGCCACAAGCTCACTTGTTTGTCTAAAACAATTAGGGTTGGTATGAAGAGGAGGGGGCAGGGACAAATAAACCACAGCTGATTTTACTTTGCAAAATATTTTGGGAGGGGGGGGTTCAAATTAATAACCGTTCAGACCCCAAAACAGTCTAATCTTTGTCAATTGGTGCCAAATTATGCAAGGTGCTGCCAGTTCTGGTTGTCTAACAAATCACTACCAGTGTACATCTAGGCTGAAGCCTGATTGATTCTGGTCATTATTTGGGCTGATCTCATTTGCACACATGGAACCAATATGCAGTCCAGATGTTCATTTGCAGTGAACCACTGAGTGAAACTACTCATCTACACGCAACTTTAATCCTGGAGCACAGCACCACAGCCTCATCGCCTCTCCTCACCAATGCAAGGGTTCATCCGGTACAAAAATCTATAAAACATTCTGCTAATATTTCTGTCAGCTGAATGACTTTTACAGTACTATATAAACCTGACAGATAATGCATGCCAGTCCTAATTTGAGATAAACTTTTCTTTTGGGACTTTAACCATTGAACATGCAAACAGATTGAGCAGTAACATTTATTACAATGCATAAATCATTTCCCTGCAACTACTACAGGTCTTGCCTGAGGGCAAAACTTCCGAGTAGCCCATGAATCCTAATATACTGGATAAATTACTAAATTGTATTGTCACTCTGCCATTTGCTTATCAAAAGCAAATTCATAAAGCTTTTCAAAAGTAATTTGACAACCTTTTTTTTTTCCCATATGCAGCCTTTATACATATGTAATAGCAACATTTTTCCAGGGCTTATTATAATAATTTTATTGTGTTTTCTCCTGTGTTAAGTGAAAGCACCTATTAATTCTGCATAGATACTAGGCTAATTGTATTTCATTGCACCAGTACTTACTGAAGACCACTGTACTTATCTATACAACTGCTCTTGCTTCTAACTTAAGCTTATGTAGAAAGGCTTATGAACCCAAATGCCACAGCAATGTAAGGGAGATGAACTTAGAGGGAACCCTCTGAATCTGATTTTCAAACAGATGAGGGCCCTGTTATATTATGAGATCCATTGCAAAAAATCCTTCAAGTGTCTAAATTAAATTGCTAAAGGAGAATCCGGTGCTTTATTTTTACAATGATTATGGGATTAGCTGCAAATAAGTAACACTTAAGTGCTTTTGTGAATGCAAGCTAAGGTGGGGTAGTTTAAAGTACTCACAAATGAACTGTAGATGAAACAAGTACTGTAAATAGTGAATCGTTCTTTAAAATTGCTCAACCACTCTTTAACCTATAACCCAAATTTTATATTGGAAAGTAACACCAATTCCTTCTTTACAAGTAAGCAATAACGTGATTTTCACAGTCTCTTCTTTAGAGTTGTTCACGCTTTCTAGGGAAATACATTTATGTTTTAAGTACTAAATCTAGATTTTAATTTTTTTAATTAAAAAAAAGTTCTTTCCTCACAATGATGATTCCATACTTTAAGATCCATCTGTTTCCTCTGGCTTCTCTGCCATTTTGGCCTCAGTGGAGTCCTTTTAATTGCATTTATCCTTATCCTGGATTCTATGAGCCCATTCCCAAGGATGTCTGGTTTTTGTCAGGTAATGACCATTAATTCTGGCTGCATTTCCTTCTAAATCTTGTTGAATGGCATAAGAAACAGAAGCCTTATGTCTTTTCCTGTATATCCTATTATTTTGGAGATCACAGTTTTCTCTGAGCTTGGGCTGAAGGTTGTTTCACCTAAAGGCACAGAGATGGCCGTCACCAGAGAAACCTGCTTCTCACTCCTCATGGCTTGTTGTTCGTAACTATTGACCTCACCTCTGCTGTTGTCATACACACTTTATTCAGAGCTCCAGATCATTTCCCAGTATCTGCATCTGTTGCTGCTCCCTGCATCCCTTACAGAAACACAGGAGAGCACAGCTTATGGTTCCACATAAGTCCTCCTTTGGGCTCTGCAAAAACAACCTCAAAAGACTCTGTAACTGAAGTGACATTTATAGGCTTTCAGTTCCAGGCTAAAGTCTTGCTATGGTGAGTTTATGGGATCCAGTAATAGTTAATAAAGAAAACATAACAGCAGAACACATCTTAGTAAATGCAGTCTCACTGTCTGCAATTTACCTCTGTGAATGTGTATGCATATGTTGAAGAACCAACTTCATCTTCCAATATAGCTAAAAGTCATTTTAATGTCTTAAATTATGTTTACTTTTGTTAAATAATGCTATAATGATAGAGAGAAATAACCGTATAAACTTGAAGCTCTAAGGTGTTGGGTTTTTTAAGTTAATATTTTAGCAATACTCAGTATTTGATTTGCAGCTAATTTTCAGAAGAACAAAACATAAACCCCAACTTTCACCACAAAGGATTACAATAATTTATTTTCTGTTACAGCTGGACAATGAGCTAAAAACTCTGGGAAGCACAGGTCATAATAATGGATTTGGTCCACACAGAAAATTTAGGAACACAAATTCTGTTAATTTGACACAATTTTCCATTATTACTGCAGTTACGTTACTTTACCATGCTTACCAATCAAGTTTAAATCCCCTAAAAAATATTCTACTTGAGCTGCACTCTTAAAATCCTCCCACAGAGCTACACAGCTTCTTCAGGGCAAGGGCAGGTTTCAGTTGCCAGTGGGAGCACCGTGCCGACACTGCCACGGTGTCGTGGTTTTCTCCCTTCTAACCTCCACTCTCCCACCATTTTTTTACCAAAAGGAGAAAAAAACCCAAGATTTCTGTCTGTCCCTAGCTGTTGCTGTACTTCAGAAATCTTTGTTTGCATCCTACCGTGGAGATACCTCCCCTTTCCATGTTCCTAATTTTGCCAAGCACTCAGTATCTCAAAATGACACAAAAGTGTTACCAATTCAAGTTCACTTGCTTACCTTGGACTTGGTCATGAATGATCTGTACATGACAAGAACCTAAGAAAACACTTTCCCCTATAATCTGCACAGTTCCTTCTACTGAAAATCAGGAGTTGAGTAGCTCTGAAATCTAAGTTCTTGCATCAGCAAGTGTTAGACTGAACTACTGTATTACTAAGCACATAAGCTTCCATTAGTTTTCATTATCCTGAGGCAGAAATAAACATCTACATCTATTTATAAGGAAGTAAAAAATACACAAAACACATCTCCAAAAAACTGTTTAAGAAAAAGAAATGAAGATTTATCTGTGCATGTTGTACTCACTCCTCCCTTTTTTTTTCCCTTCTATGTTTTAATGTCATTCTGCAGGTTCTTATCTTGACATGCAAGACTAAAGAGTTAAGCAAATATAACCTCGAAGGTCTCTACTTGCACTGACAGCCATGAGTGGATTACAAGTGAAGCTTGAGTCAGGGCCCACCCATTACAGGAAGAGAAAGTACTTTGCTGCGAGAAAGAGGGAAACACTGTACCAACAAGCCTCTTAAAAAACATCCTTTGAGTTTTAGGTTGCTTTTGCAGCCATGACTTTTAATAGAAGAGACTAGAGCTGCTGGGTGAAGCTCAATTAACTAAAAGGACAGTCCAATGTTTGATATAAATTCTATCACATTTTCCTTCCACCTCAATGGAATTGGAAGATGGAACTTAGTTGTCTTGATTGAAGTTTAATGGAACATTGTCATCTTAATTGAATTTTGAAACTGCATTGCCAAGCAGCAAATGTTTAGGATCTCAAAGTGTGAGTATTAGATTTGTAATAAGCAACCCTCCTAAGTAAACCCATAAAAGAGAAATGAATAACAAACAGGGGACAGGGGACTCTTTCCACCTTGACTTTTTGATCTGGTCATTACATGAAGGGATCCTGTCCTCTTTTTAATAGAGAAAAAGGGCATTACCAGAATGCTCAGTCACTTTCTTCAGTCATTTGATAGCTTAGGCTTTTCTCCAGCACTGAGTAATCTGCTGCTTCTAACCCATAAATTGCAAAGAAACAGCTTCCTGGGAGTTAGTCTCCTGGGTTCAACAAAGTACTTCCAATTTCTTCAGATGACAGCATCCCCAGCTGTCAACTTCTTCCTGTGAAGAAGGGCTTTTATTAGGCTTGAAATTCCCTTCTATTAAGTCATACACTAAAGTCTGACCTTGGCTGTTCTTAGTTAATTCCACATCCACTTCTTTGGGCTTCCTCTGCCACTCATTCACTCAACTGGACTTGTTCTACTGCCAATCATTTCTTCAGCCTCTCAGATCTTCTTTTTCCTCCTGAGCCAAAGATTTTTCATGAATCTTTCTATCCTGTCTTTTTTTTAATGTCAGTTATCAGAAATGCAGCTTCCGACCTTGAGGTTATGATGCTTTGTTGTACAGCCGAGTTAAACTCTTGGCTTCTGATTCTGCAACTACACAACATCCAAGTGGAAGCAAACCTGTCTTGAGCTCTAGACTGGCTTTCCCTGGATTAAATGTAGAGCCACACATCTCTGGATTAGCTGCCCCCTTTTGCTGAGTATTTTTCTCTCTCTGTGGTAAATTAAGTGTAATATTAATACATATCTCACGGAATAGTACATTCTTAGCTTTGAAAACTAACTAATTTTTTATTAGATTGTTATGTAGAAGCACTTAATGTATTTCTGTAAGTGACACCTACGCTGGCAGATTTAAAAAGTGTCTGTTACGATGTCAAAGTTTAATTAGCTTTCACTGCAAATAAAAGACATATTAACTTACAGTTTGCTTAGAAAGCCATATAATACATGATCATTATTTTCCCAAAGGTGAAGCCACTAATTTTTTAATATGGGATTTTTTTCTCATTTACTTCATACAAAAGTCCCTTAACTCCCTATCCATACTGTAAATCACTTCTCCTGCCTTTGACCTCATTACAAATCAAAGTCCTATATTCAATGTTAATGAAAAGAAAATTTATATATAATTTCTAAAGCAAATCTCTTGTATGAGAGCCAACATTCATTGGAATTTACTTGCCATCAGTTTATGGCCTCTTGCACATAGCAGATGATAGGCTATCTCTGAAGGAATCATTATAGCAATAACAGAAGGCTTTAAATGCACTTTTCTCAGACTATATTAGTTAATATTTTTCTATATTAAGAAATAATTATTTAATTCATGTAATTGCCATAGGTAGCCAATAGGAAATGTGTGGAGCAATCTATATTAATACAAAAAAGGTTGTTTTTCCTATTTTCTACTTCATATGGGAAATGACACTGACAAAATGGAAATGGGATGTAATTAATTCTCTGGGAATAACAAGTTGGATGTCTTTGTAATACATATGATCCCATAACCCTGCATTTTTCATAGCACATATAACTTGTTTCTTTTGGAAAAGTACATATCAAACACTAAAGCCATATTGCAGTTTCAAAAACGTAAGTACAATTTTGGATAAACTGAACTGCACTGGATGAACCCAGCTAGTTTATGAACTAAAATTAAAATCTGGCCCCTAGACATTTTAATTTCATTGCATCTTTTGTAAAACTTACACTGACACAGAAATACAGCTGCTGTCATGTATACAAACCTTATATACACTATGTCTATCATTCATTATTCTAAGTTCATTCATTCCCTTAGAAGAAAAGTCTGTGTCTTTGTATTTTCTGCAGTAGAAATATTCAGAATGAATTCTGATTCTGTTTCCTTTAGACATCTCTACAGAGAAAGATACAACTGGGTTTCTACACTTACTTTAATAATAGACACATTATTTTGTGGTTTAAAATCAAATTGAATGTTCTTACTAAGCCTGTTTCTTTTTTTTTTTTTTTGGTAATAATTGAAGTACTGTCTTTCCCCTTGCACTGATGTATTGAATTCAATGCTCTTCAAAGCAGAAGAATTATGAAACAGAAAAAACCAAACCCATAAACCAATCGAAAAAATACAATAACATTCATAACAGCTCTCTTGCAGTAAATGAGGACATCTTTTTCTAGATGCAAATACACTAGTGGGACAACTGTTTTGACAGCAAACGTTACCTGTCAATGTTGTAATCCACTTTTAAACTTATAGGTACCTTAAAAACTAACATAGACAAGGTAAACACACTTTGCATAAGCCCAAAAATATTAAGAGAAAAAGAAGCATAATTTGAAAATCTTCATTTTCTAAGCTTTCATATTATATAAATGACATTTTAGACTAATGTCCCACTGAATATGTGTGTTAATACTCATTTTTTTGCATCATTCCACTATTTACCTATGAGGTCAGACTTCACATGAAAGGTACATTAATTATGATTAACAGATGATAGAATAAATGGCCAAGAGAGTGTTATCAAATCTAGCAAGTCAAACAGTTACTTCCTATGACAAATACCACACTGTGCTATGGTGGTTGTGACACGGACACTGCTCACATCCTGACTTACAATCTACCAGCCCATTCTAACTACTGATGTCCTCTTAACAGAGAATGACACCATATATGGATCTCATAACAGTGCTGTCAGATCCACAGAAAGCATTTAGTGCAAAAAATAATTATACTGAACCTTCCAGTATTCTTGAAGCATTCTTTTCAGAGTGTTTTAAAATCCAGCAATAATGGAAGTATCCATTTTACAGGACCAGTACTGAGCACACAACGCTCTTTGACAGTAGAACTAAATGGCAATTTTTTTTTTTTTAATAGAGGCTGATTTGCACATATCATGCAAAACAAAGTAGTCATGTCATTAAATTGGGGCAAAATTTCAGATTCTGTTCTAAGAGCCTGTCCCAATAATGGAAGGAAGCATGGATCAAATGGTTAATTCTAGTTAAGAAGGTATTTAAAATCCATAGATCTTGGAGGTTTTTCAAACTGAGTCTGCAGCAAGCAACATGATAACAAAAAGTAATTTTTTTTTCAGCTCTTGGAATCATTTTAACTGTAGAAATTGGCACTTTTATTACCTTCCAACTGCACTGAAACCAGCACTCCACATTTTATACTAATGAAGTAGTATTGCATTTCTTGCTTTTGATTCAAGAATACAGGGTGAGAATAATTTGTTCTGTTTAAGCTCACTTAACATTTCATACAAGCCAGTGGCAGCAAAGAATTAACTTCATAAGTTTGCAGCCTCAAGTGATAATACATTTATAATTTAGTTTCCTGATAATTTTTTTTTTAAGTTTCGGAAAACTATTTAGGAATCAAATCAGAAAAAAAAAAAAATTCTCTCTCTTTTAGCTTCTTTACCAGATATTTTTTCTAAAAGCTCTAACATTGTTTCCAGGTAAAATTTTCTTGCTTCCACTACAATGAAGGCCACAATGCAGGCCCCAGTGCCTGCAGGAAGCTCTCATTAACTTACCAGCCTGAGTCCACTTTGTTATCAGGGTTTGATTGTTCAACAGCCCTGGTTAAATATATATATTTGTATATAACTGTCAAACTGACCAGAAATTACAATAATAGTAATGTTGCAAATATGCCTGGCAGAAACTACTGTTAAATGCTATCCTACGTCTCTAGAATAATTCTATTGGAAACTCACAGATTTACTTAGTTTTTATAACCAGAATGAGACAAAATGAAACGGCCAAAGATTTTGAGTATTTTGCACACTGACATGGCTTACCCTTCAAGGTTCTTATTGCCATTTAGATAGATATTCCTAGCTGCTGTCTTAGGTCAGCAAGTATTCAAATCACTGGAACAGATTTGTGTTAACACATGCTGTGGGGACAGATGCAGCAGAAATGTATTTATTCTCTGAAAAGAAAAACAAACCCAAAAACATCCATTGCACCTTAACAGCATAGGAATGTTCTCTGTGGAAAAGGCTGCAAGCTGCTTAAATTTCTCCTCATGTCTTATACTTCCTTTCATCATCAGATGACAACTAAGGTCCTTCCCAACCTAACCCACTGTATGATTCTATCATTTTAGGATTTCTCTTGAGCTCTCACCTTTTCATTACTATGATGTAAATGTAAATAAAAAGGGGTGTGTTTATTTTCACTGAGTTTTTTTTACCTCTTTCTGTGACCACAATGCAGAAGGGGGAAGTGGACCATCTGTACACTACATCTAAAATACATCCAAATCTTCACATAGTCTGCTAGTTGTTTATTATTGTTATTATTATTAATATCTTATTTTTCCTAAATACAACCTCACCTCCATTTGAGCACTGCTAAAATGAAATGCCTACAGGCATGAGAACACACAGTACTTCAAACCAGCAGAAGATTAATGCTTCAGAGCTAGCTGATGTAAATAGATGAAAAGAAACAGCAAAATATATTCTGACACTTGTATAAGTTACCTTATTCCAGGGAAAACTAAACAACCATCCTACTAAATACACAGACTTTTTGAGTCAAGCAGAATGAGAGAGATCAATTTCAGGATTAAAATTAGAAAACTTCACATATAAGTTTGTCCCAAACTAATGCCATACTATGTACTCTTATTACAGTATTTAACCCAGTGCTGAAATCACTCCCTGATTTCAAAATATTCTGTATTTGTAAAGTATGAAGTTCTGGTAGAATCCACTTTCAATTTCTCTTACTGAGTTAAAATACATATCTGAAGCAGTGACAGAGACTAAGATACCCAGTAATAATACTGTATGCAAGCCAAGGTCAAAGCAATATAGAAAGTTAAATACACCAGCTCCCTGACATAAGCAAACCAAACCTTTGTTGATACAGAGTATTTTCCTTGCATGCTTCATGATAAGCCATGGTTTACAAAGTCATCTATTATCGTCATACTTATTTCCCATTTTTGACATTCTGTAGTCTGGTAGACACTGATTTTTAAACCAGTGCAACCTTGCCAAATACAGCTGCTGTGTTATCTTCATAACACACTGAAAAGCATATCTGCTTTGTTCCAAAGAATGCCTGTGTAGGCAACTGGATCAGAAAGCAAACATTGTTTTGCAGTGATTTAGTGGTTATTGTTAGTAGCCAGATGTAAAAAAATACCACACTTGCTTTGACTGAATGTGAATAAGGAAGATGAACATGAAACTTGATTCAACTGCCAGAGACGCCAGGAAGGATCTTCTAAGGATTACAGGGAGAGATGGATAAGGCCATACTGAAGAGTCAAAATCAGGAGTAAATGCAGTTGGGTGAAGGAATGCTTTGATGGAAGTGACATGCCATGATCCCTCTTTCAAACTACCAATATTCATTTTAGTGTAGCAACCTATTTAGGTGACTTCAGCTGCAAGGCACCTTATGAATTCTTCTGCACGATACCTTCAGACTAACTGTAGCTGAAGCCTTTTACCCACAGCCACAGGCAATAAAACGTAAGAAACTTTATTCTTAGTATGTTTTTAGCAAGAGCAAACTTTTCTCTCAGTACTAAATGTGACAGTAGTGTTGAACAAACAACTTAAGCTCTAAAGGTTACAGAATCACAAGATGTTTAATAAAAGGAATACACTAATCCCATTTCAATGCAGAAGCTGGAATTAAAATTGTGTTTCAGTCATAGTGCTTGCAAAGCAAGAACAGCAAGATGCCTTTTGCTATTACCAACTTACAAATCATGGTCAAAGCTATTAGTGTTCTCTAATGATCCTCCTCTTGTATTGCTAAAAAAACCACAAGTTTCTCCTTTTATCGCATCAGCCCTACATGTTGTATCTGTTAGCATTTTTCAAGCTCCAGAGAATCACTTATGTCAACCAACTGCTCTCTGTTACAGTTTTCAGAAAAGAATGAAAAAGCAAGTTGATGCCATAACTGAAGCACCAGTCTAGGTAGCGTTAGAGATGAAGAGTCACCACAAAAGGCCTGAAACAATGAGGAAGCACTGGAAGGTCCATGTGCAATTTAATCAGTAATAAAAACCTGGGGGTGTTTCTTGTATCTAAAAATTGAATGGGGAAATACTCCTAAATCATAAATAGTACATGCAGAAAACATAGACAAATACTATGAATTCACTTAACAGAACTAATGTCTTATATACCATTTCTAACCTGCGCTACCTGTGAACTACATATACTTGTCTTATTTTTTCAGTGAAATTAAATATGAAAGTAATTCCCACTCCAAAAAAAAAATGAGAAAGGAAAGCAAGAGAGAAAAAGACAGACAGATAGAAAGACAGAAGAGACAAAGAAAGACGACAAGACATCTGCAAAACAATCACGTGGAAACCATATAAATCCAAATTAATAACCAGACCAACTTAGAAAGCATCATCTACCTGCTAGAAATAAATAAATGTACCTGGGATGTGAATCAGACTGTGTCATGTAGGCACTTATCCCTTATTATTTGATTTGTAGTAGCAAGTAATGAAGCCAAGCATGCATTTAGACAGTTTGAAGCAGATGGACAGCACACTCTGGAAAACAAGTTAATGGCAGAGGCAGGTATTTCTGCATGACTCAATAGATAAAATTGCCTCAACAATTAGAGACAGCTACAGATGCAGCATTTTCACATTAGTATCCTGGTACACGTGTATATGCAATAATACTTATGTGGGTGCTATGCACAGGTTTTCTCTGGGAAAACGGGTTTTTTCCAGGAAGCAGATTAATAAGGTATAAGCGGCAAGATTTTTAAAAAAAACACTGCCTTTTTTTTTTTTTTTTTTTTATTTTTTTGGAAGTTGCTGAACATCACAAGGGCAAATCCACTTCTTCCCATTGCTGGTGCAAAGGCCATTGCCCACAGCAAAGCTAAAGCACAAAAAGAGACCCCAGTAACTTTGCTACACAACCCAACCACGCTGCTCCTCAGAACAGCAGATCGGGGCAAAGTAAGAAGGGAAAGCCAGTTTTAGTATTTCCTACAGAATAAGATAACATTCTCACATCACAGCTGAGCAAAGCCAGTGTCCAAAATCACACAAAAGCCTCATCGCACTTGAGCCAAGTGGAAAAATTTCAGAAGCAAGTAATGAGATTGAGCGTATCTGCATTTTACTCTTCTTTACAGCAGTATTTTTTTATTCAAGTACTTACATGAGTTATTGATACCACCTAGAAAGCATGTACACAGGTCAGCCCTCATGCTTGAGCACATACCAGGCAAGCTGAAATACAGGAAAACCTATAATCCTTTATTTACTTCATGGATACAGACAGGAGTTGTTGTCCTACACACAAGTTTACACCCAAGTGTAAACCACCGAAGTTTAAAAAATTGTAGCTACAGATGAAACAGACAATTTTATACCAGTCAGAAAAAAAAATATGAGCAGTAAATAGAAGTTCAAATTCTTGCTGGTATACAATGAAATAGATCATAAACTCCAGGCAAAAAAACCCCAACCCACAAAATATCAAAAAATTCAGTTAAGCAGTACTTCTTAAGATATATTACCATAATCAATCAATGCAAGCTTAGAAAATCCCATACTAATCTCCATGGTTCACATCTATAATTAACCCTATTAATAAATAATAACAAACAAAATGCCTAAATCCAGATTTTTTAATTGCTTATAATTAATGTGTGCCAATAAAGCACACACATTATCACACCAATAACATCATACTCCTGAAGCAAATTCACAAAAGATGTTTAATTATCTCTCACAGAGCAAAGTTTGAAAGCAGAAAGAGGAAAGAAATGGTGTTCTGAATATCTCTTCTACAAATGTAAGCAAAAAAAAAAAATCACAGAAGCATTTATTTCTCTCTGCAACACTAGCCTTCAGGTGGTATGTGCATGAGGCTTCCAATTTACAAAATCCCTTGTTCTTAAGGTGGTCTCTGGGACAGTAAGGTTTTACTAGCAGCCTCTTCCTGCATTTCAGAGCATTTATGAAGTGCCTCTGTGCTCTGCCCTGCCACATTGCCCTGGCTGCACTGCTTCTGCAGCCAGGCACTGTTCACTACTCATGGGTCACATAGGTGACATTTCTTTTGGTTTCAGTTCTAAAAGGTGCTTTTCCAGCTCCAGAGTGCATGTGGATCCCAGAAGCTGTGTCCTCTACCCTGCCTAACCCTGGCAGAAAAGCATAGCAGAAAGAAATCATGCTCCTTCCCTGTGTAGCTTCTACTGTAACTGATACTGAAATTGACTATATTCAAATTCAAATTCCTCATAACCAAGTTTCAGAAGCACATGCCTTGGTATCACTCATATTTCTAAGATTGTATTATCATAGAAGGTGTCAGGTGCCAAGTGACTGCACTGCCTTTTTACCCGAGGAATGTCTCTTGTTTCTATTAATAATATATTAAACAAGCTAGCTCTGAAAATTTTTGAAAAGACAAGAGCACTATTTGTTTGTGTCAGTTTATTATTTCAGAAACAGGAGTTATTACACAGATAAACAATTTCATATACATCAAAGGAAAGACAATAAGGTGCACAAGTTAGAAAAAAAGAAGGGTAAAAATTATAGAATCATAGAAACATTTAGGTTGGAAAAGACCTCTAGGATCATTTAGTCCAGCCACTAGCCCAAAACTGCCTGGTCCCTCCCTAAACCACAGAATTAGGAATGGCTTGGGTTGGATGAGGCCTTAAAGAACATATAGTTCCAAGTCCCCCTGCCATCTTTGACTAGACCAGGTTACTCAGAGCCCCATCCAGCCTGGCCTTGAACACCTCCAAGGATGGGACACCCACAGCTTCTCTGGGCAACCTGTGCCAGTGCCTCAACATCCTTGTAGTAAAAATTTTTTCATAATATCTGATCTTAACATAAACTCCTTCAGCTAAAGGCCATTTTTCCTTGTCCTATCACTTTCCTGTCCTGCCCTGTGAAATGTCCCTCTCCATCTTTCTTGTATGTCCTCTTTAGGCACTGCAAAACTGCTCTAAGGTCTTCACTGCAGCCTTCTTTTCTCCAGGCTAAACAGCCCCAACTCTCTCAGCCTGTCTTCACAGGAGAGGTGCTCAAGCCCTCTGATCAACTTTGTGGCCTCCTTTGGACTCACTCCAACAGGTCAACCATATCTCAAAGCACCACATCTACACGTTTTCAGAACACTTCCAGGGACAGCGATTCCATCACTTCCCTGGGCAGTCTGTTCTAATGCTTGGCTACCCTTTCAGTGAAGAAATTTCTCCACAAAATCCAATCTAAACCTCCCCTAGAAAGCTCTTTTAATTGCTAGTCTTGTACATGGGCTTGCTATCTGCCTATATACAGATAACCAAGTTTAAAAAGTTGGGTTTGTTTTTGGATTCTTCCATTTGGTCACAACATTTACAAACACAGCTTTATGGCCTCTTCATCAAGAAGGATGAATATTGTCAACTTCACATGAAACTACCAGGAGCTCTAAATTCTCATCGTTCCAGAATGATCAAACTGAAGCACAAGTAAGAGAAGAGTGCTCCCAAAAGCAGAAGCCACAGGTTATGAAAAAACCCCAGCCACAGGTTGTGCCATTATTCTGAAATGGAGAAACACATGTGCCTGGTTTTAGTAATCTAGCCTAGGTTACTGAGACTCCTGAATGAGATAATTCCCTACCAAGATACAATATAAATATGGACCTTCAAAATGGGCTGTGCTCTGTTTACTTCTTCTCCCATTAGTCAGTGCTAGAGATGGCGCAGGGAAGCATTCAGCTCCATGTGAGCAGCAGCTGGGAAACGGCAAAGGAACTCAGTATTCATTGTCTTAATGTGATCATATTGAATTGTGTTGAGTGATTTCTTCCACCCCTATCCCCAATGTCATTTCTCAGTGTCCCAAGGAATCACAGATGGCAGACCAAAACATGAAGTCTGGTCCTGTAGCCCATCCTATTGCAGTAGTGCAGCATTTTCCTTTACAATAATCTCTTAATGGTATTTGCAGCCAAGTCCACTTTAAAATACCCCTACTTATTCCTCTGTGAAAGTGAAAACTAAAATCAGTTCTGTTACTTACATGTAGAAATACTTCTGCTATATTTATTTATGACATGCTCTTATAGTAGACATCAGAAAAATTAAAGAGGAGGAAATGGGTTTTGAAAACGTTTGGGACAGTTTTATATAGTATTATTACAATTAATTCTCATAAAATCCATCTGCCACACCAAGGGTTTGTGTTACCAGGAAACCATTTATAAAGGGTTCTGAGGGAGAAAGAAATTATAATATCCCTTTCCTCTCTTTCTCACACTTCTAAACCTGCCTTTCACAAAAAATAGTTATGTGAGCTTTTCCATGCAGACAGCTTACCCTGGGTTTTATGTGAAGTACTGTGCAGATTACAGGAAATGCTAGATGCTTCTAACCCAAAATGAGGTTTTTCCATCTGAATGATGCAATAGTCAGTTCTAAGCATCCTATAGCTTGCTGCAACATGTGGCTAGCACAGGTCCTTCCCGTGGGAACATTTTGCTATATTTCATAAACAAGATAAAGTTTGGATGTTTTGCAAACAACTTCTCCAGATTAGGTCAGTTCGGGCTTGGCCAATTGGGCCTAGGGGGAGGTCTCGGGCTGACCAATCTGGGGCACCTCTGTAAACTCTATATATATGGAATTCAAAACAATAAAGCTCTCTTCTTCTTCTTCTCTCTTTCCTTGTCTGAGACCTTGGGTCATTCCTCAGCTAGCCGCTCAACAGCGACATCAACAGACAAAAACCTTTTTACCATCCTATAAACCCAAAAGATGGAAATGCAAAGCAACAATTTCTCTCTGCCTCAGTCTTGTAATTTGGAGGCAGAACAGACTGAATAGAGACCCTTCTTCTTAAGGCCTAGAAAGTGGTTGAGAGGCAAGTAGGTCCACACAGGTCTCACAGAAATGGATCAGTAGAAAGAGAATGTACAAAACCAGGATAAACCACAAATATCTATGATAAAGCAATGCACAATTCTGCTTTTAACTTGTATGTATTGCTGCCTTTTACAGGTGGAGACCTGTTGCAGTCTGTAGGTGTCTGACATGTGCTGGGAGCACAATGCTCTCCTCCACAGGCAGTGGAGAGAATCAGACACACCACCTGGCCCAGAGGGGAACCATCTTCGACAGATGCCTACCCTCATCTAGTTATCATCAAGTAGATCCATTTAATTCACTGAAATTAGACTTCTGCCACTAAAATCAGAACATTATTATCAGGCAAGATAAATTTCACCCTAAAATGTTCCCTAAGTGTCACAAAAAATTTAACTGCAATTGTTTCCACCAAACTCAAAGGTCCTCTTTACATTTTTGTCAAGGACAAACATCATGCAAGCCAGCTCCTCACCGCACCTAGCTGCAGTCTTTTCTGCAAGCACTGTTGATGTGGAGGTGAGAAAAGAAGGACTCCGATGCATCTGTTCTTGTCATGAAGAAGATGCATTAGAAAAAGGAATAATATGTCAATAAGAAAGGCAAGTAGTATGTACCACACCTGAAATGTGCTGAAGTGTTAGAAATAAACAGTAATGAAGTCATAATCAGGTCTGCAAATTAATTCTTATTTAGGTATTTTAAAAATTATCTAGTAAAGGCAGAATTATGGCAATTCTAGCATATTTAAATAAGGATTATTTACATTTCAAGCATTTAAGAAACACTTCTTTCAATCTATTATCTAAAAATATGTCACATTTCTTGAGGGTTTTTTCTAGTTTATTATCTAAAAGTCCCTGCCAGAGATGTGAAATCAGCCTCACTACAGTCTCATCACAGCCAAAACTTCAGAGTGAATCAAATGGAAACATTCTTAACTTAGATAATTATACAAATTCACATTTCTAAACATTTTCCTTAAAACTCAAATTAGCCAGAGCTTCCGAAATGCCAGTGACTTTACATATGCTCCTAAACTACGTGCAAAGATCAGAACAATCAGATCTAATTATGGCAGAAAGAAGTTATGCAAGAAAATCAGAGCAACTTTATCAACTCCTCTTCCAACTGAAAACCTGGCTAGAAACATAAAAACACCAACACCCCTAACATTCCTAACTGCAGGTTTCCATCACCTGGGCAAAGTGAGTAACTTGGTGCTAAATTTATGAGCAACAACTTTACATCAATCAAACAGCACGAGGAAGAGAATGAAATCATTGTTCAGCAGTACCACGAGCCCTCAAAAAAGAGAGCAGAGCAAAATCGGGCAACTTGTTAGCTGTTTGTATCACAGGATCAACCACCACTGCCAGGCTTCATGGGTTTTGCTGAACACTTTCAACCATGCCAGGCCAGGAGAAAGAACTTTACTTCCTGCTATTTTGCAACAACAAGAATGAAATGGATATCAAGATAAACAAAATATAGCCTGATTTGACAAAAGATCAGAGAAATGATGAAATCCTTACCAAAATGTCAGCAAGAATGTGGGTACTTGCCAGCATGACTAACAGGAAAGTTAAGACATTAGGAAGACTATGTAGCAGATTTTTTTTTTCTGGGTTTGGGGTTTTTGTTGTTTCTTTTATTGCCTCCCAAAATCTGAAGAGAACTTTTGTGTACGTTTCTTGCATTTCAGAACCTGTATGGCCATTTTGGGATGTACCATTGCAGACAGTATGTCTGGCAGGAACACATCTGTGACCAGGTGCCCATTAAATCATTTCCTGAGCTGTTTTAGGCCTCTTCTGAGGGCCATTTGGTAGCATGCCAGTTCTGGTCTCAAATCTGCAAAGAACCACTGATTAATTGGGCTTTTGCTATTTCACTGTAGTAAGGCACTGTGCTCCTCTTACATTCTTACGGGACTCCTTGAATGGTTCCATTTGTAATTGCAGTGAATTTAGCCCCATGTCTATATGTTCTGTAAATTAGATGAAGTAACTAATGAACAGGAAAAATACTGCTTTAGCAGTGCAACAATGCATTGATTCCTTCTCACAATCATATTTTGGATTCACTATCTTATCTGATGACTACCCAACATCCAAGTGTGTGAGTCTCATGAATTCAATTATTTCCTCTTTACTTTTCATCAAGTAAGATCTTGCTATTTTTCTTTCATTGCACCTAAATCTCATTCTAATGTACGCAGGTGGCTAAATAAGGGGATGAGGAATACTCAGTAGGATCTACTGGAGTAAAAGCAATCAGACACACTGCTAAGTAGATATGCAACCTGGAGAATCAAGACCTGAGAGAGATGGCACAGCACAACAGGCTTGACATGCATTCAGACTTTATATGGGTGCTGAATTAACTCACAGTTTGGAAAATGTGTTACTTAAGTGGCACAGACACACAGCTCTCATTTTTGCTTTTGAAAGTCTACCCTTTAAATCCCATACTATCGGTCAAAAATTTGACACTTGCTTTCAATTAAGAATGATGTATTAGATACATCAGATACATGAGATACATCACTGGTCAGCAGTCAGTGAGCACCTGAAGAAACAGCTGTTGGGCATCTTGGAAAGGAAGACCCTGACTTCTAATTCCAAGGCAGATGGAAGTCAGAAAACGTAGCAATCTGAGAATCCAGCCTCTTGCAAGCAAAGTATGTTTATACATCACCAAAAAATGACTACAAAGATGTGGTAAATGTCACTGAGACTCTGGAACAGACTCCACCATGACTGGAGAAGGCCTCAAGAGGCAAAGCCAATGTCTTCAGCTCCACCGAGTAACAAGAAAATACCATGGCAGCCTGACAGAGCAGCCACTGAAAACCTGTCATTACGAAGGTAAGCAAATATCTGAAATTATTGACTGATCTTGCAACTGGATTTTTTTTCAGATGTCCAGAATGCCAGACAAAATAATCTCTCGTAACACAAATACTGTCAGAGCCTTGAGCTGCCCTGTTACATTAGGAGTCCCATTGATTTGAAGTTCAAAAACTCTTCCAGGATTTGAACAAGGTTCACCAAGACCTCACAGCACAGTTTTGCTCTCAAAAAAGGGCTGCCATATACAAGTAATATATCTTCCTGCACTGCTTTCCTGTCAATTTATCACATACAGTCTTGGAGAATGTGAGGTAGAAGAATGTGGAACCTGTAGCAGAGTGTGTAGTTTGCTCTCAGCTGCTAGTTAATCTCACTCAGTGATAACAAGCACAGCTTCCACTTAGATGAGTAAGGAGGTTCAGATTTGGATCCTATACTTCTGTCTAGTCTTCTCAAGACCAGTGGAGCTCCAGCCATTTACACTACTCTGGGACCGGTCCACATCAAAATTTAACAACAGGGCGGTAGGAAAAAATCAACCTAAACAGTTATCTTTATTAGCTTTAGGAAAGGTGTAGAACCAGCCCTTTCTTCCCCAAAGGTTTTCCAAGAAACACGTCAAAAGGATTCAAATATGTAGACAAAAAGAATAAAACAGCAATGTCACAACAAAGAAGAAATGAGAGCTCTAAGTAAAACAGATGCTAGTGATGGCAAGAAACAAAAAATTACACTTCTGTATTAATCAGAGTTGGTTGTTTCTGGCAAGTGGCAACTGTGACTGAGTTGGTACTTCCAGAGTATGGTTAAAAGAAGGAATCCAAATAATGCTATAAACCCACAATTCTTCATAAAATCATAGAACATCCTGAGTTAAGATTTATAAGGATCATCAATGTCCACATATACAGATAGATATATACAGCTACATACACACAAAACCAACACACTGTATACATTATTGTACTATATTCTTTATTTTCAAATACATCCAAACTCACTGCAATGAACTGAGAAACTTCCATTTCTTTTGAGGGACTTTGGAAGAGACTCTGAGAAGGTATTGCAATACAGAATTGTCACCTACCTTCCTTATCCAGCAATTTTTGTTATCTTTACACGTATCATTCAATTAATATCTTTTTTATTCATGAAATTGTTCTTACTAATGCTGCTCTGTTCAGGCATGGGTTACATTATCTCCCTTTACTAAACTGAAATGAAAGGAAACTCTTACACCCTTGGGCATTTTTTCCCTCTTGCAGCTATGTCTGTGTTTCTTTATCTCTTTTCCCTTTTTTTTTTGAGCTTTATTTCATTCACTGTGAAAAAAAAAAACTCTCCAGAGGAACTTCCTTAATTCTCAGTTTTGAATAAGGCTCATCAGGTTCCCAGAGAATGATCTTGCCTTTTATGCTTTTTATGTCTATCTGCAGACTCAAGATTCTTCAGGGCTCTTCAACAAAAATATTTTAGATCTTCAGAACAAGAGTTGCTGAGCACCAGGTTGTTTTCTCTTAAGTTTGCTTTAACTCACTCCTTATATACAACTACTGTGGCAGCGCACTATAGGATATTGTGCAGAGTGCCTCAACACAGAGCTCTTAGATCCAAACAAAGAGCTCAGCTCTCTTTGATTACATTAACTTTTTTAATCCAAAAGGTTTTTGGTGAAGCATATGTTCTGCATCATTAAAATCAGATATTCTAGCTTTGATCTTTAAATTCTCTCAGTTGACTGCTTCTCCAAACTACAAACTATTTGAGCTTTTGAAGTTATCGCCTTGCTCTGTACAGAAAACTTGAGCCTTCAGCCAGATTTGATAGGGTTACAAGATAATAATCATACACTATTGTATTTACTTTTTACCTATTAAACTTTGCTTTACAAAAAATCTGAATTTTGTCAGAAAAACCTTAAATGCAATAACTGCAAACAGGAGAGAATTTTCTATGTAATGTTAGATACTCAAGTTTGTTAAGTAAATCTAAATCTAGTAACATTGTTTCAATGTACACTATGTTTTAGACTCTGTATTTATCAAAGTAACATCTTTTTTTTCCTTTTCCTTTTCTTTCAAAATCAACGAGAGCCTGGACAGGCAAAGATAGGAATCCTGTGCATTTAAAGAAGAGCAAATGGCACACAGTGAATGTCAGCTGCCAGACTGTCACACAAGCACAAACTTTCCTCAGCATGGAAAGCCAGAGAACAATTGCAGAAGCTGAAGTGTGTCACTACAGCAAGATTAATTAAAGAAGCTAGGCCAGCTGAAAACAGCCAAGAAGGCTATTTTTCACTGGACTACAACAGGCATTAAATGGCTTCCAAAAATAGCAGGACTACTGGTCCCATGACACATCTCAGTGATTCTGGAAGGAAATACCCAGCCCAGCCAGAAAGTCCAGCCTAGAGATGTGGGACATGAAGCATCCAAGCTCCCAATCCCATTGACTGGATGTTAAAAGCTTTGGCTGGAACTATTTGGTTTTCAAATTTTACAAAGAATAGTAAGAGAAGCAAACATTCAACCAGATGTAAAAAATGCTAGTTAAAGTGAGAGTAAAAGGAAAATTCAATATGGAGTTATTAACACTGATTGAAGAAGACAATACTTGTGACTCCATGAAGAAGGAGGGTCACCCAGACAGTTTCTTATGACATTTTAACATGACACCAGAGGTGGAGGAGGTGTGATTGAATGTGAATGTTCATGAAATACAATCCACATATAGTGAGCAAGTATTGATTCATAAAGTAGAATAAAAGCCTAAATGTTTTTGATGTAATTTAAAAAAAAATCTGCATTAAAGTTTATCAAATTGCATCTTATAAATGTGATATTTGTCAAAAATAGAGGCTCAAATAAAATGCATTCCCTAGTAAGTCCTGTATAAGAGTGACTATGTCTCTGTGTGTCTGTAAATAAAAAACTACACATTCTATTTTAATTTGGGAAGTTATTTTCATTTCAAGCATTCTCTGCATGGGGCAAATGACTTCTGAAGATGAAAACATTTCCCACACATGCTTCACATCATGTAACAAGAGAAAGATCACTCCCAAATTCAATCTCTCATTCATGTCTTCCCATCCCCCTTTTTTTCTCCCTGTTTCTTTTTCTCTTCAAAAACCCACGAAAGTGAGAGAGAGAGGGGAAGCAAGAAAGAAGTGTTTGACAAATCAGCAACAGAAATATTTCAGAAAATGTCCAAGCCATACAATCCTAAACTTAATTCAGACTGAATCACATGAAAAGAGACATCTTGTGAAGAAAAGTCATTTCTACATGCCATCTTTTTCCAATTACTTCCCCGTAACAATTTAATGAGAGCTGTAAAACACAGTGTGCATCTACCACTACATGACTGTAGTACTCAACTCTTCTGAAACTCAGGTATCAAAATTTACAAGCTTTCTATAGTGCCAGGTCATCCAAACACTTTAGTATATGAGAAACTGTATTCAAATGAGTAGTTCATCTGCTGTTTATGTCTCTGATTCTAAAACTATATATGATGGTCCTAATCCAGCAGATGCTTAATACCTCAGACCCATTAAAACTGATGAAATTCTAAACTAAAAAAATTTCAGTAGAGTTTAATTGCAGAAACATTTAGTATGATAAAAGAAAATTACATAAGTTTAATATCCATTTTTCTTGTCTAAATATATCTCCATTATATACTTCCTAGATTAAACTAAATCTATACTATCTAATAAACATAATTATACGAAATGTTAATATAATAGACTAAAGAAAGTAACAATTAAAAGCCCATAATTTAGTTACTCTGCGTAACTCATCATTCTCAGAGAATGAAATATTGGATTAATTCATTTACTTTCAACCAAGCGTTTACAAGCATCTTCTAGAGATAGATTGTATTTTCCTTCTTCAATTCTTTGTTTCATTTGCTACCTATTTCCACAAAAATTAAAAAAATCTTACCTCAAATTTCTATCTAGTTGTGGAACCCAGTTGTTGACCACATTAGAATCCTTTCATAAATAGTTTATAAAGTTATATTAAATAATTAAAATATTATTAACATGTTACTTCTCGTACTTTATAGAAATTTATAAAAATTATGTAATACTTACAATATCTACTAAATATTTAACTTACATGAACTATGTTTACATGAATCGTTACTACATTTCTGCTGCTTTTTCCAGTAGTAGAGATGATAGCTGTTTTATGCAATTTCAAAACACCTTTGAAGGGTATTTCTTGTCTGTATGCATTGCAATGTTGCTGCCCTCACCAAGAAAATGAATATATACACACACTCTATCCTGGAAGTGCCTTCTCTTGCCTACATTAATATTCAAACAGTAGGGAATGATTACATTTAACTAGGCAATAACAATGCAGCCTTGAAGATACAGGAGAAATTGCTTAGATGATATCTGCACACAGATAAGGAGGAAACAGAAGAGGGATTTGGGAAAGAGCCTCTTTCAGGGGCAGCCTTCCCACTGGTCAAAAGAATAAATTCATTCTCATCTTTGTAGAGCTTCCAGCTCAACAACATCCTACTATTTTACACTTTGGAGGAGGAGCAATTTTTATCCCATTAGAAAGTTTCTGTAGTTCTGGAGAATGAATGCTATAAAATTAAAGAAAAAACTAGAATTTGAGCCTGAGCCAGTGGCTATTGAGAGCCAGTGGAAGGGAATTCCATTGCCTTCAGTGGTCTCCTGCGTGTACGGTGTTATTTATGAACTGCATACATTAGCTGATCATTGTTCTCAGCTTATTCTTAATCCCGTTTTACAAAGCTGATGTTCATCTTCTAACGACAATCTAATTGCTTGGTGCCATGTTTACTAGTGGGAATGAACCACAAGCCATGTCACTGCAAGCTGAGGGGAGTATTCCAGTGACTGGGAGGTTAAAAACTCCCAATCTGTAGAGAGGGAAAACTTGTTTCTAACTCTCTGGTACAAATTATTTCCAGGTGCTGATAATTATCACTCATGAAGCCTGATTTTCCGATTTCTACATCTAAATATATACTTGACAAGTTAAACTTTTCATCATGTGCAGCAGACTCCTAAAGGCTGAGGAGAAGGACAGGCTGCTGATGGTTGAAACCCATTTCACTTAAAATAGCAACACTTAATTACAAGTCTTGTTGTTTATTCCCTTTCAAAGTATTTCAAATATATCTTTTCCCCAAAGGAAATAATACTTTATATTACTAAAAAGGTAAGTATTATTGCATCTGCTCATGAACAAGAATTGTGAATGGCCAAATAATTACTTGGGAAGGCTCAGAAATGACAGAGAAAAAAAAATCCATCAAAAACTAATGTTTTCCATTATGTAGATTTCCTGAAGTTATATTACTATACACACAGAATTTTGCTATTCACATGCAAAATTCACATGAGTATGCATGTGTTAACAGACACACAACATATATAAAAGCAACAGATTATTCAAGCACTAGGTGTTTAAATGCATGTTCAACACATACATGCAAGCCCTCATGCTTAGATACTTTTGTCACTAACCAGACAAAAAGTTATTCAAAGAAGGAAAAAATGGGGTCTAGCAAGCAAAAATTCAATGGAATTTACAGAAGGAGCACCCTATAACCATGCCTGGTTACAGTCTCTTAAATTGCTGACAGTTTTAACCTCCTATGCATCCCTCTGTAATCTTTCAGGAGCCTGCTTT